>JAODAL010074478.1:0-14358 GCA_025379985.1 Phyllomedusa bahiana
AGAGCAGGGGTAAAAAAACTGAAACAGCAGGTAATCTATCTTTTTGGATACATATATTATTATTACTTTTTTTTAGTTAAATAAAACTTTCAACACACATAATATACATCTACATTATTGGACATGTTCTAAAAATTCAATAGCTGAGATTTCATAACCAATATATTATACCATTAAAGTAACTATTCCAAAAACGTTTGGTAGGGCTGTTACTAAAAATTAAAAGTTTACCCTTTTTAAATGTGGGGAAAAACAAAATTTTTGCCAAAAATATGCAGTGGGGGGGTTAAGCCTGAAATGCAGTATCTCAAACAGGGGACGACCTCTTGTTTACTTGTAAATGTGTTTACCCCATTTTCAGAGACTAAGATACTCTTTGGTGAATATCCACCGGCTTCTTCACACGAACAACCCTTTTAAAAAAATGCGGGTAGGCGAGGGGGGGGGCCCAGGGGATCCCTAAGAAAACAACACCGCACTAGTCAGAAGTCAAGAATCAGGATTAACCATATGCTCTTTTATACATTTCTCAGCAAAACATCTTAAATAATGTAACAAATAAAACTTCAATAAAATTAAAAACTAAAGAATTGTACATCCCCTTAACATACAAAATGTTTTCCGGGGACATCATTGTTTTAAACCATAACCTATAAAACGCTTATTTTCAACCTAAAAATTCATTTAAAAAAAAGTTTAAAGAGAACAATAACTGGCAAATGGACAACCCTTTTACACAAAACTCAAAAAGCCGGGACGGGAAAACACTTCTATATGAAAAAGGACTTCTTTTGCTACTATTTAAAACACAATGCCCAAAAAAATTTGGCCACCCCTTTGATCCCAAAGGGCACTCATCAACATGTAAAGAGCGTACAGGGCTGTAATATGCACTGTACTGTAAAAACGCTACAAACCATCAATCCCATAACTTCAATAATAAAGGGGGTTTTACAAGTTAAATTTCAGATAATTGGGGTTTGGGATATTGAAAAATTGTATCCTCACCATTTAACTTTAAGGGGGCACTTACCCTTTTTTTAAGCTAATTCAAGTTTAAACTTTTTCTGGAAACAAAAAACCTCCAAACCATGGGGGTTATTTTAACTCCCACACCTTTTCACCCACCTCCTAATTCCTAAATGCCACGCTGGTTACACAGTGATGGGTTTTACTCTTGCAAATCAGAAACATTTCCCCTTTCCCTTTAAAACCATTTTTACAAAGAAATTAATAACAAAAATACAGCAAAAATTTTTCAATTTTTCTAAACGTTTCTAAAGAAATTACATATTGGGGAAAATATGAACTTGGGGCAACTCGCTTAAGCACGTAAATCACCATATATGAACCTGTCAACTGCATTTTAACTTTTTTGATCTCAGGGGAAACCTAAATTGCTGCGTTGTAAACAAAAAGGGTTGGGGTCTAGAAAAGGCTTACAAATTTCCTGACCTCAGGCCGTCCTTTCCCTTGGGGGCCAGGGAGGGACTACCCGGGGGCCCCACAGCTCGGGGGCCCCTTGGCACTGCCTACCCTCCAATGGGAAAACGCAGTGAAAAACACACCCGGGGGTGTGCCATCAACAGGGGGCCCGGGTAACATGCCTGATGCGGCCCCGCTACCCTGGCCCCGCCTCCTTTACTCCCACCACGCAGGCAGCACGGGGGAGAGGTAAAGCAGGGGCGACCTCTGTGCTCCTGCATACAGCCCCGCCCCACTACGCCTAACTAAGGAGCTGAAACTCCCCCCCCTATTCCCTTTCCCCGCCGCGCTTTTCTCCTCAAAACGGGGAGGCAGCACGGCAAAGTGAACAGGGGGCCCTCTGCAGCATCCCTCCCCGCATAGAGCCCTTCCCCCCCCCCCCCCCCTTTTCTTCAGTGCACGCCGCTGAAGACTGCTGGAGACACAGAGGAGCCGCGCGGCCCCGCCCTGTACTCACCATCGGCAGCTGTAGAATGCCCGGCCCCCGTGCTCGCTGGACGTCTGGACCAGTGTGTGTTTGTGGGTGGGGGGGGGGAGGTGTTGGGGGGGTGTTAAGGATGGGGGGAGGTGTTGGGTGGGGGGGGGTGTTGTGAGGGTGTTAGGGGTGGGGGAGGTGTGGGGTGTTTGGGGGTGGGGGGAGGTGTGGGGTATTAGGGTGGGGAGAGGTGTTTGGGGGGGTGTTAGTGCGTGGGGGTGTTAGGTGGGGGGAGGTGTTAGGGGTGGGGTGTTAGGGGTGGGTGGGGTTGTGTTAGGGTGTGGGGGGAGGTGTTCGGATGGGGGGAGGTGTGGGGTGTTTAGGGGTGTGGGGGTTTGTTAGGGGTGTGGGGGGAAGTGGGGGAGGTTGTGTGGTGTTAGGAACGGGGGGTGGTGTTAGGAGTGGGGGGAGGTGTATGCCATCTGTTAGCCCTGCGTATCTAAGCCAATCCATTGTACACCATCTGCTGTCCTTGCGGATCTAAGCCAATACATTGTATGCCAGCTGCTGTCCCCGGGGCGTATCTAAGCCAGTCCATTGTACGCCATCTGCTGTCCCTGCGAATCAAGCCAATCCATTGTATGCCACTGCTGTCCCCTGCGTATCTAAGCCAATCCATTGTACGCCATTTTCCTGTCCCTGCGTATTTTAAGCCAATCCATTAACGCCATCTGCTGTTCCTGCGTATCTAAGCCAATCCATTGTACGCCATCTGCTGTCCCTGCGTATCTAAGCAATCCATTGTACGTCATCTGCTGGCCCTGCGAAATCTCAGCCAATCCATTGTACCCATCTGCTGTCCCTGCGTATCTAAAGCCAATCCATTGTACGCATCTGCTAGTCCCCTTCGTACTAAGCAAATCCATTGTATGCCATCTGCTGGCCCGCGTATCTCACCAAACCCATGTACGCCATCTGCTGTCCCTGCTTTTTTAAGCCAATCATTGTACGCCATCTGCTGTCCCTCGAATCTAAGCCAATCATTGAACACCATCGTGCCCTGCGTATCTAAGCCAATCCATTGTACCCATCTCTGCCCTGCGTACTAAGCAATCCATTTTACGCCATCCTGCCCTGTATCTCACCAACCCATTGTACCCATCTGGGGCCCTCGTATCTAAGCCCACATTATTAATACTTGTTGAATTCTTTATTGGGGGGCGTTTTCAAGCTCGGGGCACCTAGCAAATAAACCGGCCCTTTGGGGAAATGTCAATTTCTGCAAAAGAGTGTTTTTTTATTTTTCCATCTACATAGACACAAGGCTTTTTTTTTGGTGACAAATTTTCTTTTTAAAAGGTGCCATGAACGAAACAGAAATGTCCTAATCTAAAAAAAAGGGGGTGAAATGTAAAAAATTATTAAACCGTGTTTGCGGGGTTTTTTTTTTATGTGTTTACTTTTTGGTATAAGTGATGTGTCATCTGTATTTTCTGCGTTGGTTGGGGGGCCCATTCACAGCTCTGCCCAGGGCCCACAATGCTGTTTAAACGCTCTGGGTGACACTAAAAAAAACAAAGTACAAAGTACAATCACTAGCTTAAAAATAGATAAATGTATTAAATATTGTAATAATAATACAGGGTCATACAGTAGCTTACAACACTAGGAGGCAAGAAGAGGCAAAAATGCCATCCACAAACAGTAATGTATAGCATATAACATCAAATAAGGACTATTCATGAAAGATAACATATAACACATTTATAGATGTAGGATATAAATAACCATATCATCTCTACATAATAATGCGTAATATAAATCCCACAAAATCATAGTACTTCATCTGAAGATGAAAAACATGAGTAGCCACACCCCTTCCAAGTTACCTGTCTCAGCTACCGCGTAACAACACAGTCCTGTGTTAACTTGGAGGGAGTGTGACTATAGGGCCATCTTTTCCATTGGGCAGACTAGGCAGTTGCCCGGGGGGCCCCAAAAGTATAGGGGCCCCTGGTGGGTATGTTTGTCCCAGGAATACAAGAAACGTACCCAGGATTCCTTGGTTGGCTTTGCTTATTTTACTGTTTGCATGTTTTTAGGATGTGCAAACAAGTAAAAACCATGGTGGAGAAGGGAGCCAAAGGCTCCCTACCTTGCCAGTCTTGTAGGCTGCTGGACATAAGTGGTGTGATAATATGGGTGTGCTTGGGGATGACTAGAGGTATGACCTAGTGTGATGTCATGTATTCAAATTAAGTTCAAATTAATATATTATTAAATCTAAAAAAAAAAAAAAAATTAAACAATATAAAATTAATTATATTTTAAATAATATAAAATTAGAAAACCAATACAGCATCTACCATAAATCCCATTATCATAGTATTATCAGTGATTACAAACACATCACAGCAGGCTAAAAATAAAATAAAAGCCATTAGAATAGCATGTCCGTGAATAGAAACTATTGTAGTGATGTTGCTTGGTGCACTACAGGTCTCAGCAAGACCTCTGTTGCCGGGCTATGTTTAAATGTAGAAAAAAAGGCGGGAAGCAGAAAAATTAAAAATTTCAACACTGTCACCAAGGGTTTAAAAATTTTTTGTAATCACTGATAATACTATACTAACTCTGTAAATAAACACTGAAAATTGGATTTATGGCAGATGATATATTGGTATAATTAATAATTATTATTTAATTTAACATTAATTTTAGATTATATAATTTTATAGGAGATAATTTTATATTTTTGGGATATTACACAATTGATATTGTTTTTAATTTATTTAAAATTTTACCATAATCAAAAAACCCCCGAGTTTTTCAGCCCAAAAAATGAGCGAAAAATCTAGGGCCCCGTTCACACGGCTTATTCCCCGAGGGATTTTTGCCCGAAATTGAGCTCACAAATCCCCGTGAAAAAGGGGGCGGGGGGGAGCGGGGCCACCCGGGGGCGGGGGCCCGCTCCCGGCCCCATAGACAAGCTTTGTTTACGGCCGTCCGCCCGTAAAAAATTTTTCAGTCATTTTTCTCCCCCCCGGCGATTTCCCGAGCGGGGAGGACGAGGGTTTTCCACTGTTCTCTATGAGACATTGGATTACCGTAATGACTCCGAGGGTTTGGCGCCGTATTGAAGCGAAACCCGGGCCGGAATACGGCGTCAATCCGTCCAAATTAAGCCGTTGGAACGGGGCCTACCTCGGCTTATACTCGATCACGTCGGGGCTCGGGCCGCGATGGCCCGGGGCCCCACAGGGGCCTTCAGTTATATCGGCTCCTCAGGGGGGCCATATACTAAGCCGATACAGCGCACAGTTCCGGGGGCTGGGTGGCCCGGGGACTTCCGCATCCCTTCACCTACATGCGACTCCTCCGAGCGCATAGAGGGGAAGATACCACTGCGGGGCAAAGAGCGACGCTCCCCCTGCTCCGCAGTGGACCCGGGGTCTGCGGCCGCCCGCATTTCCGCCCAAAGGGAGGGGTGTCATCACCTGCTGCGTGGCCTGATTAGTCACCCCCCTGTGCCGAAGGCAAATCGCCGGGGGGCCGGGGCAGGGGGGCCAGGTAAGTGATTTTTTTTGTTTTTTTAAACTTCAAAAGCCCCCACAGCCCTATATCTGCCTACCCGCCCTACACTGCCCATCCTGCCTCAGCTGCCCATACCTCCCACAAGGCCCTATACCTCCTACAGCCAGCCCTATACCTCCTACCCCGCCTCACCTGCCTACAACCGGGCCCAACCTGCCTACAGATCCTATCCCTCCTACACTGCCTATATTTTGCCCTAACCTGCCCTACAGCTGGCCTACCCCTGCCTACACTGCCCTATACCTGCCTACAGATGCCTATACCTCCCTACAGGGGGCCCCTATACCTCCTCACCGGCCCTACACCTGCCACAGCTGCCCCTATACCGCCTACAGATCCTATACCTGCCCTACACCAGCCCTATACCTGCCTACACCGGGCCCTAAAACTGCCACAGCTGCCTATACCTGCCTACAATCCTATACCTCCCCTACACGGGCCCTAACCTGCCTACACCCCCTATACCTCCCTACAGCTCCCAAACCCTCCTACCCCCCCATACCTCCTAAGCCCCCTAACCTCCCTACAGCTGGCCCTATACCTGCCTACAGCCTGCCCTAACCTCCCTAGGGGGCCTATCCCTCCTATTACCTGTCTATGGGCCCATAACCTGCCTTTTTACCTGCGTATGGGGCCAAATACCTCCAATAATCTGCTTATGGGGGAAAAAAACCCCTTTACATGCCTATGGGCCTATACCAGCCTATACCTGCATATGGGGGCCATATATCCCCTATAATTGCCTAGGGGGGCATTAAACGCCTAGTAATTTTTATTGGTACCTTTTTTTATTTTTAAAATTTACCAGTAGCCCGCATTTTTCTCCCCTAGGCTTATACTCAGTCAATAATTTTCCCCCCCCTTTTTTGGGCAAAAGTGGGTGCCTCGGCTTATACTCGGGTCGGCTTATACCCCGAGTATATAGGGTAAATTTTTTAACTTATAAAGTTTGAAATAACATGAATTTTTTTATTTTTTTAGTGGTATTAGTTAAAAAAAATTTTTTTGCCCTAAAAAAATTCTAGTTAACAAAAACAAAAAAAATCCCATGTAAAAGTCGTCTTACACAAAACCCCCTAAATCTCATGTCAGTCCCCCCCTTTAAAAACAGAAAGAGAAAACACAGCAGTCCCTTGTAAGATGTGCAATCTTACATCAACAGACCCACGTAAATCTCATGTGCAGTCCCACTTAAAACAGAAAGAGAAAACACAGCAGTCCCTTGTAGATGTGCAATCTTACATTGGAAGACCCACATAAATCTCATGTGCAGTCCCACATAAAACAGAAAGAGAGAACACAGCAGTCCCATGTAAGATGTGCAGTCCCATTCAAATTACATACAGAGAGTAAACAGCTGTACTGTGCAGTCCCACATAAAAAAAATGTGACACAGATGTGCAGTCCCACGTCAACCATTTTTTTTGCAAAAATCAGAAACATAGAACACAGCTGTACACAACAGTCCCATGTAAGATGTGCAGTCTCACACAAATTACATACAGAGAGAGAAAACAGCTGTACTATGCAGTCCCATGTAAACCAAAACAGAAAGCATATAGTTTTGTTCTGCAGATCAGTAGAGGTCAGAGGTGTAATAATCTGTAGGATATATCACTGTGTGAGAGAGACAGAGAAAAAAAAATCACCCATCTTTCTCAGAGCCCTGAATGTCAAATGCCCATTCTAGTTAAAGTATGTAGGGAGAGTGAGAAATTTATATATACACATTATCAAGTTACACTTAGCTTTTCACTTCCAATGATGTCAAAGACAGCTGAGAACTTGTCCCTTCCCCCAGCTCACACAGAATGAATCATCACGTGCACACTGTGTGGGGCTTGTCTGCAGAAAGAGAAGATACTCCCTGCAGGGAGGAGAAACACGCCCTTTCTTTTCACAAGCTCTGCTTGGCAACCAGCATAAAAGGCTGCCGAATGCTAGAACGAAACAACCCCTTTAAGGATGGTTTTACATACAGCATTTTTGTATGTGGTTTATTTTTTCTCATTATCCAGTGAAATGTAAAATGCACCACAAACAATTTTTATGTTTGTGGTGTTTTCTGTCTTTTTGGTAGGCTTTGGGGTCATAAATTGAACTATTAAATGAACCTGCATCTTTAAATATGTTTTTAGGCCAAAAAAGCAACAAAATAATACTATGTGCAGAAGAACTAAAACAGTTTCACTAAAATTCCACTTTACAATCAGGACAGTTATTGATAAAGCTACTCAAGTGTCAAAACTCTGCCAGGAAAATGAAATGTCACATAGTTTTTAAAACAAGACAGAAAACTAAGAAACAAAAAACCTATATAGACATTAAATTAGTTGCCTAAAAATTGCACACAGCTCCGTACATTGAAATGTCAGGCATTTCGCTTTCTATTGTGTCTGTTCATTAGTTAGGACCAGGTAGTGGGTCCATATCTCCATGTTCTTGTGGACATCATATGACGAAGTGCTGAACTATAGACACCACTAGTACGGCCAAAGCTGGCCAGCAAGAACAAGAAGATGTCGGCCAGGCTAGTAAAGGGTATTATGTATTCATTAGCATGTATTTTTTTTACTTTTGTACTAAGGGGGACTGAGAAGCTGGTATGTCAACTTTGGGTTGTCCCTTAGTTTTTAAAAAAGCCCATTTTAATTTAGTGGCAAAATGTATGTAGTTATATTGTGTATAAACAGTATCATTTAGATACCGACCCATTGGCAGTGGACACAGATCCTTACTCTGAAAATTTCAGTTCCAGTAATTTCACATATCTAACATACTTGATGCATTTTTGCTTAAAAACATTTCAACTATGTCTATGCTATGTGAATGTTCACTTTCCATAACCAGTGATACATTAGGGCATTATCTTTCACTATAGTTCTCTCCACAAGTTACAAAGCCGCCTTTGTGTTGATAGTGGAGCCAGTTATTAAAAACAGTTGAGGAGGCTGCCAGACTGGAGACATGTACGAACAGATCATGACTAGCCGCTGCTTTCTGCAGGACACCTTTTAACAGACCTTGATTGACAGATTTCCTTCTCATTGAGCAGCGCAGTGAATGGAAAGTGCAGAACCGGATCATTCTTCCGTAATGCATCACTTTAATTAAAACTACCGTCATTTTTGAAAACCAAAGGAAATTAGAAGTGAATTTTTACCTGGATCATATATACTGTTTTAAAGAGATTAATATATTATATATATATATATATATATATATATAATATATTATATATAATATATATATATATATATATATATAATATATATATATATATATATATATATATATATATACACACATACATGTGAATATCTAGATAGATAGGTAGATAGACATTTATCTAACGATATATCTGTGTGTGTCTGTATATGTATTATCCCGCTGAAAGATTTCCCTGCCATGAAGAGGTGTCCTTGGTCAACAACAATGTTTAGGTAGGTGGTACATGTCAAAGTAACATTTACATGAATACTATGACCCAAGGTTTACAAGAACATTGTCCAGAGCATCAAAGATTCCTTTGTCGACTTTTCCCATAGTGCATACTGCTGTCATCTCTTCCACTGGTAAGAGATGGGCAAATACTTGGACATCCTTATCATGTGAAAGAAATGTGATTAATTAAAACAGGCTCCTTTCTTTCACGGTTTCATTGTCCAGTTCTGATTCTCTATTGTAAAGGCTTTTAGTGGTACAAGTACAAGTACTAGTATTAGTCTGTGGCAATGCAGCCAGCTGTGATGCAGTGTTTTGGCTCCTTTTTTTTACTATAACCAGTATTAATTGTTTTCAGCAAGTTGTGCCGTGCTGCAGTAGGTCTCCTGTGGGACTGTATAAGACATGCTAGATTTACTCCCTTAGTACATATATACACTTAGTGTATATATAAAAATAATAAATATATATGTATATATATAATATATATTATATATATATATATATATATATATATAGTTGAAACCATTATATAAAAGGACAAATATGCATGTTTTTCTCCCTTTCTGACATGAAATCAGAATAAACCTTACCTGTTTTAGGTCAATTAGGATTACCAAAATTATTTATATTTGCCAGATGCCAGAATAATGAGAGAGAGAGAATTTTTAAAGTATTTGTTTTACTTTCTGCAAATTCAAAAGTTTACATACATTAGGATTACTATGATATTCATATCATTGGCTGCCTGCTCTACTAATTTACATTCTGTCCGGCCCCCGGTCCTATTCACGGGAGTGAGCATTCCTGCCTCTCTCACTCAAAGTAAGGGATCGGCACAATTTCACTCTGCACAGCCAGCAGATACACAGATTCACTGCACCTGCTTCTACAATCAGAAAACAGCAGAATTGTTCGTCGGCGCCTAATGCAAACATAGACGAAGCATTAGGCTGCCTCTCTCACTCAAAGTAAGGGACCGACAGCAATTTCACTCTGCACAGCCAGAAGAAACACAATAATACTGCAGGGCTTCTACAATCAGAAAACAGCAGAATTGTGCCTCACGCACAACGCTCAAGATCGTGCGCATTGCAAAGTGCCACAGGCGCTATGTAATGCACCTGATAATGGCGTGTGGGACATTTAAACATGTAGCGAATGGTGTTGCGTCTGATGGCGGGCTGAAAAGACGCCAGATATCTGGCGCAGCCCCGTTCATACGTGTCGCCCTATGTGTCAATACTGAAACAACATCTCAAAACATCAGCCAGGAAGTTAAAGCTTGGGCGGAACTGGGTCTTCCTAATGGACAATGACCTGAGGTATACTGCCAAATTGGTTACAAAGTGGCTTATGGATAACCAAGTCAATGTTTTGGAGTGGCTAACACAAAGCGCTGATCTCAATCCTATTGAAAATTTATGGTCAAAGCTGAAAAGGCAGGTGCAAGTAAGGGGACCTACAAACATGGCTCAGTTACACCAGTTCTGTCAGGAGGAATGGGCCAAAATTCCTACCAACTATTGTGAGAAGCTTGTGGAAGGATATCCAAAATGTTTGACCCAAGTCATACAGTTTAAGGGCAATGCTACCAAATGCTAATAAAATGTATGTCAACTTTGGACTTTGCACAAAGTAGTAACAATGCCCTAAAAATGTCTCTCTCTCATTATTCTGGAATTTGGCAAATACAAATAATTTTGGTTCCTAATGGACCTAAAAGGGGTAAAGTTTATTCTGATTTCATGTCAGATAGTGAGAAAAGCATGCATATGTGTGCTTTTATATAGTGGTTTCAACTGTATGTATATATACTCAAGCACCGTGGTAAGGTAAGTGGAATGGCATGTGACTGCTGAAACCAATTTATGGCAACATTTCCATAAAGTTTTGGCCAATATATGTCAGTGAGCATTTTATTTATGTGCCAGTCAATGACCACACATACCACTATATAGGCATACAGTTGCATATCTTTAGTCATACCTTTATAGGGACCCTTTAGGGGTTCGCATTAAATGTAAACTTTAAATACTGTAAATTCAGCTATAGATGCCGCTGCTGCACTAAACCACATGAGCAGTCAATGCAACAAAGCAGGTATGTGTAAACCCGACTTAAAGGGGTTGTATCATTACATTAAATGGTCTTCAGAATAAGGGAGACAGTGAAACAAGCAACTTTGCAATTGGATGTCATTTACAAAGCTGTCTTGTTTTCACTGTCTCCCTTATCTTCGTTTTGTGTAAACACTGTTCTCCAGTGCTGGTCGGATTCCACCACCTTTCATTTCATTGACTTACAGCTCTACTAATTTACATTCTGTCTGGCCCCCCGTTCGTATTCACGGGAGCATACATTCCTGCCTCTCTCACTCAGAATAAGGGTTGGGCAACATTTCACTCTGCACAGCCAGCAGCTCCACAGTTACACTGCAGCTGCTTCTACAATCATAAAACAGCAGAATTGTGCCTCGTGCCTAATGCTCCTGCGTGTAAACATAGAAGGGAGACAGATCTGTGCTGCTCTGGATGAGACTTCATAGAAGACTGGATTCAACTGTAACAAACTTCCAGCTGTTAGAGAAGAGATCAGTGCTCTGAGTTCATAGAAGACTGTCTAGACTGAATGCAGGGCTGTGGTATGTAAACATACAGCTCTTACAAAATAAGACTGCATAGTGAGAGGAACGACATAGTGACATGTGTACTCAGACAGAGGGGGGGAAGAGCACACTGACTCGGGAGCGAGCATGAACAGTGAAGGGGGGGGATGATGTCATCCCCCTTCAGTTAAGAAACACCCAGCTGGGAGGGGAAGAAACTGATGAAGTGATAAATCCCCTTTAAGAGGCTAAATCAGTATCATGTGGGATGATGAAGTATATAGTTGTCCTGGAAGTGGGAACGTTAAGAAAACACACATAGTGACATGGCAGGAATGTTCCTGTAGAGAGAAAATCCCTTGGACCAATTCAGTTGCATATCACATTCATATAAAACACATTTTCTTTAAAACAAATCGAGCTCTATAAAAAAAGAACCAACATTTACATTTATAGTTTTACTTTGGTATGTGCTGTGTATTCTCTCACAGATAGCAGGACTGAGCTAGACACTAACCAGTGATCAAAGGTTGTGGACACAAAGTGAGTAGGACCAGCTTCAACAAAGTACTAAAACACAGATACGTATTTATTTATTCTTTGTATACTATGTTGCCTGTGGGTATTCATCAGGCATCATATTTCCACTATTAAATATTCATTATATCTGTCATCCTATTAAATATTAGACACAAAACTGGGCTCAATAATTCACACATGTTTTATGCTAGACCCAGGCCTCACTTGCCTAAATAACGTTGCCATATGGAGATTATGCAGTATTGTCAATCAATGCTCAAATGATAACTTTCCACAGTAAGTACCCATTTAATACTGCTATATGCTTCCTACATAATACCATAATACAGTGCCCAAACAACACCCTGGAGAAGCCTGGAGCACAATCGGCCTGGGCCCTATTAACATAGCTCCAGTAGGGGATTTTGTGCTGACTTCAAGTACAGTATATGCAATACAGATGCATGCAAATACAATGGAATGTGAGTGTACTGACATCTCTGCATACTCCCATTGTAATGTGATGAATTAGTTGGCTAGCCATGACCTGTAAGAAGGAAATCTTTAATGGGGAAGGGTAGGAGGGGTGAAGTTGTGGAGGGGGGGCGTTCAACCATAGGCATGCAGCTTATTAAAATGAATATGTAAAATTACATACAGAGAGAGGGGGTTTTATGGAAGAGATTAAGACAATATGTACAGTACAATGGAGTATGTATTTCTCAATGAAGATGCATAGTCTTATTAAAATGAATATGTATATTGGATGCAAAGGAGAGGTGGTTTATGGGAAGAGACTGACAATAGTGTACAGTACAATGGAGTATGTATTCCCAATGAATATGCATATGAGACATGGAGGAGAAGGGGTCAAGGAGGTGATAAAAAGCTGATAGTGTGCTGTGGAATTTAAACACCTATTATGCTTAGTCCGTTGTAGGTGAGCCACGCAAATGCAATAATTTATGAGAAAAATTGGAGGGAAGTCCCCCACAGTCAGGGCAGATATCTCCATGGATACAGTATGCGGGGTGCGCAGTAGGGTAAAAATAGGGCGCAAGCCCGCTATGGAGATGGTGAACTGTCTGGGGTTTATGTTGTTTATGGGAGCATCGTGTCAGCGGCAGAAAGCAGCAGTAGCCACATAGTATCAGTGTGCGTGCAGGAGAGGGGAAAGGGGGGAGTGGTTTTGTGGATTCTCTGATGGCTAATGGTGAGCACCTGAATTTAGGTGTGTACCTAAACATGTTATAAAAGGAAGTGGGGCTTAGACCCACATGGGGACCGGACCTCTAACCCCTGATGAAGCCAGGTTAGCTGGCAAAACAAATGTTGGGGAGTCAGGCATGACGTTTTAATTGTGATTTCTCACCTCTGTCTACAAGTGTTAACCTGCTGAAAGAGGGTTTATCAAAAAGTAAACCTTATATGTTTTTATGTCCATTAGATTAGGGATGACTGCCCAAGTAGAATGCTTGGATCCCCTACTGGAGTTAGTAAATCACTATATATATAAGTTCTCCTTTAATAGGTGGTGTCCCACCAGACTTGATAATAGAAAAGGAGCTATTCTTCAGAATAGAGAGGGATATATTGAGAGGTTAGAAATCAGGTTTTTAATAGTGGTGTATAGAGGTTTAGTGTTATAAAATAATAAAAAATACGTTTTAATGTTTTTATAGATAGAGAACGATAGAGTTTAAAGGTTTGCCTAGGCAAAATAGTAAATATAGTGATAAAAAGTCACTCTCTGTTCTCTTGTGAGATTCCCATTGTTTTGGAGATTATTTGACTATTAACATAGCGTCTCAGCAGCCCGTTTATGGTATCTGCCAGAATACCATAAAAATTCATTCCGACAGATACAGTGGCAGGGCCACAATGGGTCCGTAGACTTCTGCAGGGTAAACATAGTCCGAACTACAACTACATTTGCCCTATTCAGTGAATGTACACTGTATATATCAGGATAAATTTTTACGGTATCCCGACAGATACCGCAAACAGGATGCCAAAACGCTATGTGAATGGGGCTTTGGCTTACAAGGAAAAAACTACATCTAGTTACTCCAGATAAGGATTTAACCCCCTTTCCGCCGACCAAGTTTTGGCCTCTCTGACAGAGCCCCATTTTTTAAATCTGTCATGTGTCACTTTATGTGAGAATAACTTTTTGACACTTTTTTAAACCCATCCATGTATTCAGAGATTGTTTCTGGGGCAATTTTGCTATAAGATAGAAGAAATTTTGGGCCAAAAATATTGTTTATTTGTAAAAATATCAAATTATCGT
>JAODAL010074479.1:0-14358 GCA_025379985.1 Phyllomedusa bahiana
AAAACCCCAAAGTAGCTTTGTAGGGGTTTTCAAATTTCGGTTTTCTACGCCAACCCAAAAGGAAATACAGTGTAATTAACCTTTTTCTTGTGAAATTAGGCTACAGAAAAAATTTTTTTATTTGGGGTTTTAAAAAAAACGGTTTATTTTTTTTCAGCCCCACCACAAAAAAAAAGCTTAATTAACCCTTGGATGTAAATTGCGCAAAAAGAATTTAGCCGCAAAACTTGTAGATTTGTGCGTGTTACAATTGCGTGTTTTCTACGCCAACCCCAAGAGTACAGTTGTAATTTTCTTTTCTTGTGAATTGGCTAAGGAAAAATTTTTTATTTTGGCGTTTAAAAAGGTTTCTTGGGGTCGCACACCAGCAAAAAAACGCTTAATTTTAAAACCCGGATGTAAATTGGCCAAAAAAATTTGGCCCCACAAAATTGTAGTTTGTGTGTGTTAAAAAATTGCGTGTTTTCTACGCCCAAACAAGAGTACGTTTTAATTAACCTTGGCTTGTGAATTGGCTAAGGAAAAAAAGTATATATTTTGGGGATGAAAAAAAAACGGGTTTCTTGGGGTCAACACCAGCAAACAACGTTAATTTTAACCCCCCGGGTGTTTAATTGCCAAAAGAATTGAGCAGCCCAAAAAGAATGGGATTTGTATTGTAAAGACGCTGTTTTTTTAAATGAATACAACAGGAACTGGCTTAGATCCCACTTGGGGAAATTTAATGTATCACCCTGGGGGGACGCACATGGATTTCAGATCCAAAACCCAAAAAAATTAAAAAAAAACATTTTGGGGAAAAAGCTTAGACAGTGGAACACCCAAAAATTGCGTATTAAAATCAGTTCTTCAGTAAGACTTCCCGCGGCGCACCTTCCCTTATGAGCACAGTGGAGGGTGTGACTCCCGCCGTCGCGCCCGGACTTTATGTGGGTGCGTCACAGAATCCCCCCGGCCTGATTGGGTTCACCTTTTCACATGTCATTGCAGGCTATGCCCCTTCTTCCCCCGAGTCCCTTTTCCCCTGTTTCGCCATGTCCGCGCCCTTTTATCAAAAAAACACACTTTGTTCACCCGAAGTACCCCCAAAGTTCGATTCGTTCCAAAAAGAAGTTTTTTTGAAATTCCCAAACGAATTCCACCCTTTTGGTTTGAATTTGATTCGCCCTTTTTTAGTTACAGCTTAAAAGGGTTTTTGTCCCGGTACAGAAAAAACTCTTTGCGGGGTGCCCCTTTGTGGGTGCGATCCTTTCCCCTTTCATTTGGGGGTGAGGGGGGGGCACTAGTGCTGTCCCCCCTTTGTTCTATAGTAGTTTGAAAATAGTCAAATTTTTTTTTGAAATTTTTAATTTTTCTTCTTCAAAAATTTGCCTTTTTTCAAAAAAAAATTTTCCCCCTTTCAGCCCAAATTCCCGCATTTTCAGACCCCTTTGGGTTTTTAGCTGTTTTAAATTTTCTGGGTAATCTGGGGAAATTTCACCCCTTTCTTCCCGAAGCCCCTCCCCCAAAATTGGGGTTGGGCCTTTGGGTGGGCATTTTTGCCCCTACCTTTCAATTAAAACTGCTCCCCCAAAAAGGTTTAAATGGGGGGTTTAAGATCTGGTGACCCCGCGCTGGGGCAAATCCATAACAGATTGAATTCCCCGCTGCCTGCTTCTTCCCTTTTTCTATAATTTTGGAGGTGGGTTTTTTTCATTGTCCTGTTGAGGTGAAATTGGGGTCAATCCCAAAAGGTTTTCCCCCCCAGGGTATGACTGGCGTTGCAAAAAGGAGTTTATAGCCCCTTATTCAAAATCCCTTTTACCTTGTACAAATCTCCCCCCTTTACCCGCACCAAAGCAAAGGGCCCCCCCCATAACATTACCTTTTATTTATGCTTGACAGATGGGTTTAGGCACTCTTCCCCGCATCTTTTTCAGTTGTTCTGGTCTTTCAAATCTTTTTTCTGGTGGGTCCCAAACCCCCCTTTAAACTTTGGGTTCTTCTGTCCATAAAAACTTTTTTTCCAATTCTTCCCCTTTTCCAATGGGCTGTGTTCTTTAGCCCAAAATTAATTTTTTTTCCTTTTTTTTGCCAGTCTAAGTATGGCCCTTTGTTTTGCCACTCTGCCCTGAAAAAAAAAAGGGCCCGAAAACCGAAGTCGCCCCTTCTTTCCTGAAAACTTTGACACTGGGGGTTTTGTGGGGGGAATATTTAAATTTAAACGGCCCGGGTTAGGACCTGTGAGGCGTCGATTTTAAAATAGAGGGTTAATGTAATTTTCTTTTTGCCCCTTTGTTGTGCAGGTGGCCTCCCATTCTTTTTATCTTTAGGCCTGTTTTTTGCTCCTCCTTTTTAAGGGAAGTTTGTAAAACACCGTTTTTTAGAAATCTTCAGTTTTTTGGCAAATTTCTTGCATTGGGAAAAGGGTTTTATGGAAAGTTCCCTTTTTCTGGCCATTTTGCGAGTTTAATCGAACCAATAAATTTTAATGCGCCAAGACTTCTCAACTAGCTCTAAGGAAAGTTAGTTTTATAGCTTCTCTTTTCAGCAAAAAACTGTTTTCAGCCTGTGCTTACATACTTGCACAAGGGTTTTTTAAAATATCCAATAGCTTTCTTACACAGTTAGCAATCACAATGTACCATTAGAACACTGGAAGTGATGGGTTGTTGGAAATGGGCCCCTCTATACACCTTTGTAGCTATATGCATTATAACCTGATGTTTGCAGCATAGAATAAGTCATTTACTACATTAACAATGTAAGATGTAGTTCGATTAATTTAATGTTAGCCGTCATGAAAAAAACTCGTGCTTTTCTTTTTCAAAAATGAGGAAATTTCTAAGGTGACACCAAACTTTTCGATAACGATAGTGTAATCTGTTTGTACAGCTCAATGAACGACGCCCGGCAACCTTCAGGCCATCTAGGAACTTGCACCCAAAGTTGAACCAAAAACTTGGTGCAACCGTCCACAATTCCCTTTCTGGTCATCTTGGCAGATTTCTTTAGATTTTCCAATGTTGTTACATCACAGAGACACAAGCAGTGTCGGTTCTGGCCCTGTCCAACGATGTCGTTTAAAATATATTACAGGTGTGCTTAATTAACTCCGGATAAGTTCCAAAGATATGATATTATCATACTGGCCCTGCCCCAAATTGTTCTAAAAAGATATGTAATCCTAGTGTATGAAACCTTTTGACTATTGCAGAATGTAATATTAAAATGCTCTAAAAAAATTGTCTCTCTCATATTCTGCCACTTGGACAAAAAAACAAATAATTTTGGTTCTAATTGACCTAAAAAAACTCGAGTAAGGTTTTATTGTCGATTTCATGGTCAGACTAGTGAGAAATCATTGCAGATGGGCCCTTTTTATTTAGTGTATGTAAACTTCTGGATTCAACTGTATTCTCATATATACAAAATCTTTACAGCCATCCAAATGGGTCTTATTAAAACTTACATGCCTTGGTTGGACCCAACACGGGTAAATACGTATTCCCAAATAAAATGTCTTTAGGACTCCTTTTTGTCCCCTCAGCTGTAGTCTTCTTTTGTCTCTCAATATACTAGGTATTCCTTCAAATTAGGTAGGCAAAAATAAGCATACCCATCCTATTACAGTAGTTAGGTAGGCTGCCCCTCCAATTCAGTAGATAAGTAAATAAGTCCCCATAAAGTAGGTAAGTCCCCCATTACGAAAATAGGCAGGTCTCCTATTAGGCAGATAGGTAGGCCACCAGTATATCGGTAGGGCTACTAATAGATAACACCCAAAGTTCAGATGTAGCAAAGTTTAACTTGATTGTAATATCACAGTTTTAAGTGTAACTTGTTCTTAGATCACAAACAAAGGCATTGAAAAACAGCCATTGAAAAAGTTAAGCTTTGCTAGGTAGGTAGTTAGGTAGGCGGAGCCCCAGGTGGGTAGGTAGGCAGGGCACCAGAAGGATAAGTAGGCATGCAGTACACCAGGTAAGTAGGAGCCTAGGTAGGGTGGGCCCCTTTAACTGGAACAGAAAAAAAATAAAATAAAACTCACCTCTCATATCCTAAAGCAGCCTGCACCCTACAAGACTACTTGAAGGGGCAAGGAGCTGATGTCAACCTGAGAAATCAAGAAACATACTACCCAGGATCCATTTGCTTATGGGGCTCCTGGACAACTGGATCCCAACTGGATAAGACAGTCCCATCTACAACATATATGTCAGAATTTGGTGGTTTCATCATCTTTTTTCTATTTTCAACCTTTTTAAAAACTTTTTCAGGTGGGCCCTATGGCCTCCCCTACGCAGGCTGTGTGAGGCACTTTACATTTATCATGTGATTTTGTCATAATGTCTTTATGTTACACCTTTCATTTATTGTGTCAAATGGTCAGTGATGCAATACCTAGATAAAATATTCCATTAAGTGCTTTTCCCATAAGTGTGACCAGAATTATACCAACTGTAGAATTATGGATGAATAAAAACCCAAACCCAAAATCTCTCACCTGCCTTTTTTCTTCTGTAAATTTTACAGTATGTTTCCCTTGAAGCATCCCCCACCCCATTTGCGTCTGAATCTTTAGGGGACCCCCCCACCCAACACTTCTCCACTTGTTTGTTTAACCCCCTGCTCTCTGTTTTAAATGTAATGGAGTTTCCCCCCTTTTAAAGCATCCCCCCCCAACCTCCTTTTGCTGTCTGAATTTTTAGGGGATTTCCCCACCCAACAGCTTCCCACTTGTATTTTTAACCCCCGCCTGCTGTTTTAAATGTAATTTAAATTCTGCTATAAAAAACTTTTTTGCTCTCCTTTTTTCAAGAGGCCTCTTCCTACTTTTCCTCATTTTGCAATCCCTTCTCAGTAACATCCTCCCCCCCTCCCACCTCTTCTTTCACACCTGATAGCTATTTAAATAGATGACTTATAAGACACATGGGGGGTCAGTTTTTGGGACTGGTCATGTTTCAATCCCATAGTGCAATTTTTTTTTAATGCTATTCCATAATGTAAATTTCAGAATTAACCAAATGAAGCCAAAAATGACCGGTTGACTTAAGTTTTTTAAGTTAGGGCTTTTATCAAAAACACCTCCTGAATTTATCCCATATTCCAACAAACCTTATTCTAAAACTCCTTGCTATCCTCCACAAACCCAAACAATTGGCAACGATTTCATATTCCCGTCTAATCCTATCACACCAAACCCTGCTCTACCTTTCACGCATTAAAACCTCTCTCTAAAAACCCAAACACAAACCCCCCTTTTGCTTATCCCACACACACCTTCTCACCTCTCCTGCTTCTCCTTGCTGCGGGGCATATCCCCCAACCCCCGGGCCCTCCTCACCACACCCCATCCTTATTTCACCTGCCACCTACGGAAGAAGCACCAACTTCCATAACCCCTTAATATAAAGCCTTTCCCCCTCACCCCCGCTACCCTACCCCCATTCTGGAGCTCTCTGGAATGCACTTCTGTAGGCAACAAGCTTCCTTATCCTGCCTTTTCATCTCCCCGCCCACCAACCTTCTTGGAATAACAGAAATTGGCTGCACCCCTGACACAACCCCCCCTCCACTTCTTACCCGGCCCCCTTATTTAACCCACACCCCCCCCCTGGCAGTAAAATGTGAGGGCGCCCCTTCTTTTGTCATATGCTCTTTTCCCCCGTTCCACCCACCTTCCCCACCCTCCCCTCCTTCGAGGTGCACTCCACCGCACTACTCCCCCCCAACCCCCAAGGGGTGTTTTTTATCGTCCCCCAAAACCCCCGAAACCCCCTTTCCCTCACCCCCTTCGTTTCCTGGCTCCTTCATTTCTCTCCACGACATCCCCCCATTATCAGGGAGATTTAACACCCCAATCGAACCCCCTGCTCCATACTAAAAAAACTCCTGCACTCTCCTTTCCTTGGGCCTCACCCATGGACCTCTGGAGCCCCCTATAAAGATGGAAAAACCCAAAAGGACCCATCTTCACCCCGCCTTGCCTCTATCTAACCCCCCTCAATCCCCCTTTCCCCAAACTCTGACCAAAACCCTGCTCACCTTCCCCACCAATTCCAAACCGCACCTGCCCCCCCACCCCAAAATCTACTGCTCCCCCGTAAAACCCTACAACCCTTTAAACCCCGGCTTTCTTCAAATTTTTTCTCCCCTCTCTACCCTTCCATTCACTCCCAGACTACCACCACCTCTACAACAAAACAATCACTTCCCCCTTTGAGAGGGTCCCCCCCTCACACACAACAAACACCCAAATACCAAAACCCGGGCACACAGACTCCACCAAACACTGAGGCAGTTTCCCGAATTGCTGAACCCGCGGAAGAAAACCGCTCCCCCACTGACTTCACCTCATCAAACAACACTGCATACTTTAAATCTGCACCCATCACCAAAAGGGGGGGACTACTTCCCACCCCTTTTCCCCCTGTCTCACAACCCCAGAAACTTTTCAAAAACCTTCAACGCTTCCCTCCGTCCCAGCACCTCCTCCCCCATCCTCCTTTCAGCAGTTTGACTCGCCACTTACTTTCTTAATAAGATCAATCTCTTTAAAAAGCTTCACCCCCAGCCCCCCTTGCTATCTCTACCCTGCAGTCCCCCCAAATCCCCTCTACACCTGCCATCACTCTTCCCCCCCATCTTCCTTTCTACTGTCATCATGACAACTCTCCACTCTACGCCCCAAAACCCAAACCTCCTACTGTAATTTTGACCCTTTGCCACCCCCTCCCCCCAGCCTCAGTGCTTCTACCCACCCAGCCCTCACCCATCCGTAAACCCTATCATTAACCTCTGGCATTTTCCTTCCCCTTTAAAACTGGAAAAACACCCCCCCCTTAAGAAACCACTCTTGCCCCCCTCCTCACTGCCCAACTATCGCCCATCTCACTGCTTCTTCCCTCTAAACTCCTCGAACAACACGTCTATCTTAAACTTCCTCTCTTATCCACCAACTTCTCCTTGCCCCACTGCAATCTGGCTTCCGACCCCACCCACCTACAGAAACCCCCCTAACCAAACACCAACGACCTAGCAACGCCAAACCTCCGCCACCTCTGTGCTTCTCCCCCTAGACTGTCCTCCCCCTTTGCACTGTCGCCCACTCACTCCTAATAAAAAACCCTTCCTCCCTCGGCATCACGGACTTGGCCCTTTCCCCGGATACCCTCCTCCCTCACTGATGGGAAAACATTCAGCCTTCACTCACCACCCACCTCCCCCCTTTGCCCCCCTCTCTGTTGGTTACCCCGGGGCTGTCCTGGGCCCACTATCTTTTCTATCTACCTTTTGGGGCTGGGTAAACAAATACATCGCAGGGCTTTCATTACCACCTGTATGTGATGAACCCAATTTTTCCATCCCCGCCCAGTTTTACCTCTCTACTCCCCCGGACCCCTGAGTCTTTCGCCCCATATCCTCCACTTTCCTCACGCTCCTAAAGAAAACGTGGAGAAAACTGAATCCATCTTTCCACCCCCCAAACCATCCCTCCACCTGATCTCTCTATCACAGTAATGGCTACACTCTCTCACCAGCTTACAAGTTCCGCTGCCTGGGGTAAACCCTTTTACCCCAATCTGTCCTTTAAAACCCCACATCCAAACCCCCCCGCCACCTCCCCCCCACCTGAAAAAAAATCTCCCCTATCCTTCATTCCTTAACTTCCCAAAACACAAAAATGCTCCCAGCCCCGTCATCTCACCCTAGACTATTTCAACATCCTTTTCTGCGGCCCCCACTAGCCCTCCTCCCCTCCAATCCATCCTTAACTCTGCTGCCCCCCTGATTCACCTTTCCCCCCTCGATACTTCCCCTGCCTCTCCCCCCCGCCAACCCCTTCCCGGCTTCCCATGCCAGCGAATCCAGTTTTAAGTTGAAACCCGATACAAGGCTCTCCAGACCTCTCCCCTCCCCTAATCTCTGCTTTAATCTCCAGATTCTCCCGTCACGCAACCTCCGCCCTCACAGGAACCCCTTTTTCTCTGCTCCCCCCTTATACTCCTCACCCCAACCGTCTCCAAGACTTTCCCGTTTCACCACACCTGGAAACTCACTGCCCAAACATATCAGACTCTCCCCCCCTCTCACCAGCCTCAAAGACCTGAAAACCCATTCTTCAGGTTTTCCTTTCAACCAACAATAACCCTGCTGTCACTAAAATATCCCCAACCATGCTGCCCCTCACCTTTTTCTTCCCCCCTTCCTTTTAGATGTAAGCCCTCACGGGCAGGGGCCTCTCTCCTTCGACCAGTTGTTAGTTAGTAAATTTTTCACCTTGTACTTGTTTGACCTATGTTATGTATGAAACCTGAATGTACAGCGCTCTGGAACCAAGGGCGCTCAAAAAATAAATAATAATAATAATAATAATAATTGTGTGCACTTTTTTATTTGGAAATGTTTTTTATTGCACTTATTCACTTTATTTATTTTTAGTCACTATTCAATAAATGTATTAGATTTTATGGTGGTTGTTTCTTCTTTTTATTTTGATATGTTATATTTTTTTGTAAAAAAACAGTGTCTTTATACAATGAAATTATTTCTATAATGTGCACTTTGTCTAATAGTTAATTTTATTGTCACATATTTTAATTGTGGTTATATTATTTATTGGTATTTACCTTTTAGTCGAGAGGTTGTATGTGTTCAGTGCACTTCTCACCTGGGTTGCAACACACTTTGTATGCTTGTTTTGTGTATCATGTTGTTTGTGTGTTTTGAGAGGGCGAATTTTTCCATTTTGGGGTTGTGCTCTTTGTGCGCTGTGTGTGATGGTGGTCAAGTTAGTTAGTCTGACGTGTGCGGTGCTCATGCGCAGATATGGGAATGGGGGTGGAAGTTTTTCGTAACATCGATCATTTCAGTGCGCTTTTCGCAAATCCTCTGACCCCGTGGTGGGAATTGGGGTATGTGGGCTATGTGCGCGCACATTGCTGCTTCCGGACGCCGATATCAATGCAGTCTCTTGGCGGTTTAAGGTATTAGCTTAACTATTATTAGGTGTGTATATTTCTATTGGCCAATAGAAACACTAGAAGATATGTGTTTATTTGGATATGTCACCTTTATTATATTTGGGGGGTATTTTGTGTTTTTAATTGTTTTTAAAGATGTTTTAATTGTGATAGTCGGATTATTTATGTTGATTTTGTAAATTTATGAATTTTTTGGAATAAAATTTTAATACGTTTTAAAATTTTAGTATCAATTTTTATTTTGGATTTTTTGGTAAGGGAAGATCTGACTCTGTGATTATAGGTTTTTTAAATCTAAGCAGAAACAAATTGACAGGGCTCCTTAAAGACATGGAAGACCACGTCCACCATAATGGTTTTTAAATTTTTCCTTTTTCCTGCCGAAAAAGAAAGCTGCAATCACATACTTGGGGGAAAAAGTATAATTTTTACTTTCTCTTTTACTATTTTTCTCGCCCCCCTCTTGATGTCCCATTTTTAGATAGGGTAGTAGAAAACCCCCTGAATGGTCCACTTTTAAAACTTTTAATGGGTTGTTTCCTTTCAGTCTTTTTGTCCTTAAAAATCTCAGCCCAAAAGATTTCGACAGTTAATGTTTTTTACATATTTTATAGAGGTCATCAAGAGCTTAATCAAAAAAATGAGGCAAAAACCAGTTAGATTTTTGTAATTTTTTCTTCTTAAATTGATGGAAAGCAAAAAAATAAAACCACATACCAAAGCCCTAAGAAAGTAATAAAAAATTTTATCTTGTTTTCGTTTGAAATTTTTTTAAATTTTTTGATCAAAACCCCCCGGGGGTTTTAGTATTAAACCCCCCTTTCTTCTAATTAAACCCTACTTCTAATTAAACCAAATTTTAAAGTAATACATCAAAAAAATTTTGATTAATTTCTAAATAAAGAGATTAAAAAAGCAAAAATAGGGAAGGGTCCCTTTAGTGATATAAAATAAGACAAAAAGTAAACAAATAGTTTGGGAGTTTAGGATTGGAATATAATTTTGCTCCTGTGACATTGGGAAAAACATACATATATGGGAAAGTGATATGCTAATTTTATTAGCTTGTTTTTTTAATAACTGTACATGAACATATTCAAAAACACGGATTAATTTTTTTACATTAACCATTCAGTTTTTATTATTTCAGTGAGGCTTAAAGGGAAAAAAAGTTTTACCTACAAAGTAATTAATGCATTGCTCATCTAAAGTTAACTCAATTTTTACATTTAAACAAACGCCAATTGTGTGCAGTAAGCTCATCGAGGCCCCCTATATCGTGTCTACAAATCAAGGGGAAGCAACTATGACTAAAGATATGTAATGTGCACCGTATTTAAAAATTTGAACCAATTTATTGCACCATTTTTAGCACTATTTGCAATTATGTTGCAAAGATATTGGTCTAGTTATTTCATCAGCTATTGTCCACCAGAAAGTTGAAAAATGTCTACAGTGCAAAACAGCTATAAATTCCCAAATACTGGAGCATAAATAAATTTTTTAACCCTTTACTTGAAGGGAATTTTTTATGACATATTAATTCAATTAAATCAAAGGGGTTGTCCCAATACTTTTGAAAATGCTATGTAAGTCAGTGGCCTCAAAAAATGCTCCTTTCTAGTGCCGCTTCCAGTGCCAGTGACTCACTTCATCTGTCATGTAAAACCTGAAAGCCACTCCCTGGCTCAACATTCTATTCCTATATGAACCATCAAAATGGCCCCAAAAGGGCCTGCAGCGTCATATGAACATTAGGAAGCCTAAGAAGTGGCAATGGCACTCAATAGACTCTTTTACGTTAACAGACAATTTTTTTTAACACCTTACCACCGCAGCCAATTTTGACCTTCCTGACAGAGCCCCATTTTTTAAATCTGGACATTTTATCACTTTATGTTATAAAAACTTTTTGGTACTTTTACCTTCCATGTAATTTGAAGACTTTTTTTCTCGTGCCACATTGTGCTTTAAGTTAGTAAGAAATCCACAGAGTCCACAAAGACCTTGTTTAATTGTAAAAAATATCACAATTTGTGGACATTTTTTAAACAATTGCCTTTTTCCAAAGTTCAAAAATTTCTGTGTGTAAGACAGATATTTTATCCACAAAAAAATAGTTTATAACTAGCATCTACAATTTTATCTACTGTAGGTTATTATAATTTTTTTAATTCTTTTTATTACTTATTTTAGGAGCCATAGAATTTTAGTAGTATTTTTTTTTTACATTTTAAAGAAATTTTGTAACATAGATTTTTTAGAGACCAGTCAAGTTCTGACATGGCTTTGAGAGGCCTGTATGTTAGATACCTCCATAAATCACTTCATTCAAGAAAAGTCACCCCTTAAAGTATGCAAAACAGCATTTAGGATGTTTATTAACCCATTAGGTGTTTCACAGAAATTAAAACAAAGTGAAGGGGAACACAGTAGATGATAACAGAGAAATGGAACTCAACATCTATTCCCCCAATTCTGTCATTTTTAGAGATATCCTATATGTGGCACCCCTAAAAGATCCCATATTGGAATCTACACCTATCAAGGAATATAGTGTAGTGAGTATATCGACCCCACAGGTCTTTCACAAATTTTTTAGTGTTAGGCTCTGAAAGTGAAAAATTCTTTTTTTTCCAACAATATCCAATTTTAGATGAAAATGTTTAATTTTTACAAGGAATCCTGGAAAAAAGCATCCCACAATTTGTCACACAATTTCTTCCAAGTTCGCCAATACTGTGGGTCTAAACTGCTGTTTGGGCACATGGCAGGGTATAAAAGGGAGGGAGCACTATTTGGTTTTTGGAATGCAGATTTTGGTGGGTGCCATGTCACATTCACAAAGCCTCCAAAGTACCACAACATGTGAAACCTTCCAGAAGTCACACCATTGTGGATTCAACACCCCTCAGGGATCTCATCTAGAGTTGTAGTTTGCAATTTGGGAGCACAGGTTTTCACAGGTTTTTTTAGCAGTGGGCCATGAAAATGGGAAAAAAAACACATTTGTGCTATTGTTTTTGGGCCTCATTTTTACATCGTTCACCGTGTGGTGTTAATGACAGGATAACTTTACTATGCGGGTCGGAACAGTTACAATGATATAAATTTTATATAGTTTTTTATGTTTTATTACTTTTACATAATAGTCATGAGTAACCAAAAATTTGTTTTTATGTCATCATAATCTTATAGCCATAACTTTTTTATTTTCCTGTATATGGAGCTGAGTAAGGGCTTGTTTTTTTTTGCGGGATGAGTTGATGTTTTTATTGGTGCCATTCTGGAGTTCAAATGGTGCTTTGATCACTTTTAATCAAGGTTAATGTGAGATGTTTTAAACAAAATACAGAAATCCTGGTAGTGATTTATATTTTTATGTTTTACAGCAGTCATCATGTGGTACAAATGTTAGCTTTACAGAGCAGGTCAGTAAGATTTTTGCATCACCATCATTTTTATTGTTCTGTTTACAGAGCTGTGTATGGACTTGTTTTTTTCGGGATGAGTTGAAGTTTTTATTGGTATCATTTGGGGTGTAAGCCAAGTACCAAAGTAGACTTCCCGGAACACAGTGAGGTTATGAACGAGGAAAACGACTCCAACACCAGTTCAACCAAAAGTATTGTTTACTGAACTTGCCAGAAAAATATATTAAACAAATTCCCCAAAAGCACATATACAAAGATGTAACTAAGGCCTCTGTGCTACACAGCGTGCCGCCAGGAGTGTATTCTCTGGAAACAGGATATGTTTATTTACCCACGAGGTTCAGAAACACCGAACACCCTTTACCTTTTAATACCTTACAGGACAGGTACAACTGTATGTGGTGCAGTTCAAAGGTGCATTCGCGGTGTAGCACAGCAGATTACAACCTAACTAGATTTACCCACTATTCGGAGTAATACCAGTGAACAGGTTGCAATAGTAACAGTATTATGACAAGCCCTCTCCAATGCTCTGAAACAGGAACCGTACTTGAAACAACACTTACAGCCTGACACCAAATCTGGCCCTAACTAAGCTAGCTACAGGCCTGGAAATAGTTCTAGGTTAGTTGCAGCATGCTTTCGACCTGGGTCTACCTTGAAATTGCAGACAGTCACTGCTCTGAGATGAGGGTCTCTCCTCTCTGTCTCTGAATCCCACAGAGTGTCCATCCCTTCACAGTGCTTTCCTCACCAACAGCATCAATGCAGCCAGCCGAACTCTCAGAGGAGCTGATCACAGTTCATGGACTCAAAGAGTCAGGAGATCTAAACAGAACCATCCTCAGAGTTTATCCTCTGCCTGATCTCTCTGTCCTGTCACTTCTGCTCTCCAAAATGCCTGCTGCTCCCTCATGTCTCTCTGTCACGTGACATGTCTTACTCTTTATTATAAACATACAAAAAAGATTCAGGTAAACACTGACCGGTAGTAAGGCTTCATTAGGAATCCGCATCAGATCCGCCACACACGGTGCAAATAAGGAGGTGGGTACCCGGCTGTAGATACTCCAGAAGCAGAAGGCAATTCAACAAGAAAGTACTCCAGCACTCGTGCTCGGGATAAAGTGAAAAATGCATTTTTCACTTTATCCCGAGCACGAGTGCTGGAGTGCTTTCTTGTTGAATTGCTTAGTCTTTATTATGCCTAAATTAGATTCTGAAAACAATGGCATCTTGTGGCCAAACAACAGAATACAACAGGATAATTTGCAACCACCGATTACACATAAAATTTCACTGGTTACACACGATGAAACTGTTCCACCATCCCACAGGGGGACAAAGTTTTTTAATCATTTTTAGGTCTGTTTTTTGGACATCAAGGTGAAGAATATACTGCAATCCAAGTAGTGTTTTTTTATGTTTATTTTTTAACAGCGCTCACCGTGCAGTACAGTATACATGGCATGTTAGTTTTACCATGTGGGTCGACTATGGCAATAACCAATTTATATAGTTTTTTTTATGTTGAAGCGCTTAAAAAAAAAAGTGTTTTATTATGTAAAACAATATTTATGCATGTGTAATGGTTTTCTTTTTTCAGGATGAACTGACATTTTCATTGGTACCACTTTGACACTCGTATAACTTTGTGATAGCTTTTTTTTTCCGTATTCAAAAAAGAGCTTTATTAAAGTCAAGACATATAGACATTAAGATAACAAAAACAAAGGATCTACAGGGTATTGCAATAATTCAGGTGGTTACAAGTAATCACAAAGTAAGGCATCAAGCATGAACATAATTCAGACCTACATTCCTATCCAATTCAAAAGCTTGGAAAAGAAAATCCCAGGTTGACATAGATCACTTAAGAAAACAAAGATAATCAAGGAAATATTCCCTAACTATTATGCAGATGCCTGCGGCATTAATAAACCCCCGGCAAACCC
>JAODAL010074480.1:0-14358 GCA_025379985.1 Phyllomedusa bahiana
TTTGTACCAGGTAGAGCCCCATTGTGCAGGTAAGGCCCCCTTTGTTGTAGCCAGGTAGAGCCCCTTTGTTGTAGCCAGGTAGTGGCCCCTTTGTTGTAGCCAGGTAGTTGCCCCCTTTGTTGTAGCCAGGTAGTTGCCCCCCCTGTTGTAGCCAGGTAGTTGCCCCCCTTGTTGTAGCCAGGTAGTTGCCCCCTTTGTTGTAGCCAGGTAGTTGCCCCCCCTTGTTGTAGCCAGGTAGTTGCCCCCTGTGTTGTAGCCAGGGAGATGCCCCCTATAGCTAATAAAAATAAAAAAATAAAAGCCACTTACCTCACCAGGCTACCTACAGCGCGGGCAGCTCCGGACATCTCCCAGCCGACCGACTCAGCGTCGCAGGGGGAGTGAGTACAGCCACGCGTCACACCCCCTGCGACACTGATCTGAATGTACAGCACACAACGGCACTGTACATACAGGAGGAGAAGGGAGGAGGGGAACGATCCCTCCCCCCTTCTCCCTGCACTGCAGCTGCATGGAGCGTGCAGCTGCTGACTGACTGTGCAGCTGCGGCCACACAAGTCAGTGAAACTCGCCGGGCAGGTGAGCGGCTGCTGCGGCCGCTTCAGCCGCCTGTAGGAGCGGCCCACGGTGCCAGAGTAGCGCACTAGCGCTACTCTGGCGCCGTGGTCAGTTAAAGAACCCCCGCTGCCTGCTGGCGGCGGGAGGTTCGCCAACTCGGCCGGGGTGGCGGAGGGGTACCCCCATTAGCGGGACCCCCCGCCAAAAGCGGGAGAGTTGGCATGTATGGGGTAGACCCTACTCCTTGGAGATAGTACTTGGCAGCAAGTATATAGGGAAGTATATGATCTATGGGGTGGCAATCACTCCACTTATCTTTCACAGAAGATCTCTTCAAAATCAACGTTTGGCATAAGGAGACCAGGGTATCCTGAAGCAGGTTGTTTTCAATGGGCTAAGACCCAAGAACTGGAGTAGGGCAGGGTGCAAAGCTATGAGAGGAGAAGCATTGCTTACCCCAGCTATTTACTTTTGCTGATGACCTGGCTATGACTGGGGTATGATTTTGCAGACAATAAAGTTCTACAGAATAAAATAAGTAACTACCCTAGAAGGAAATTTCTATTCCAGATGCAAAGCTCAAATCAGAGACGCAATGTAAGCATACAATACTGGACTGACCTGACCAGGATCTCCCCACTGTTAAATTTGGATTAATTTTTTTTTTCAAGAGGAGTTAAAGGCAGAAGATTTTTGCCACCAGGAAGAAATGGATGAAATTGCTTGTTGAACTGGAATCCACAAATGCTCATGCTGCAAAACTTATTCGAAGACCAGGATGGCTAAAAAGCTAATGTGTTGAGAGGGGTAGTCTTTACCCAAGAAAGCCTTTTCCCATGCATGCTAGACACTCTAGTTTCTCAACCTGACCAGACAATTTCATGAAAAATGATCCTTGTCCCCATTGTGATGACAAGAATTGTTAATGTATCTGCAGGTATTTACTTCCATGAAAGTTTATGCATGAAAACTCTAGGTGTAAGACTTTCTTTGTTGCCCATAGCAACCAATCAGAGCTCTCCTTTCATTGTTTTAGAGCACTTTATGAAATGAAAGGGGAGCTCTGATTTGTTGCTATAGAGTTTTCATCCATGAGTTGTCATACATGAGGCCCTAAGTCATTTCACTTGCATGGACTCTTCCCTCAACGGTGGCTGAAGGAAGGTCAATGCCAAGCACAGTGTTCTTTGTGCTTATTTAGACTTGCATTGTCACTCATGTTGCCACTCATGTTGTCGCTTAGTAAACTGAATGTCTATGTAGGGTCCCTGTGTTGTGAGATTATTCAGGGAGGTTGTACGATCTTTAAGATGCCCAATAAACCTTCCCAGAAGATAACAATTGGAGCATCCTTATTCCAGGCTAATTCTGAGAAGAGGGTAAAAAAGTAGATAACATACAGGCTGACCTTGGAGTTGCCCTGATAAAGATGAAGAAGTAGCAGATGAGGTATGTCCTGGATAATCATAAACTCTCCAGAATACAGAAATAAAGGCCTGAAAATCCTAGAGGGGGTTGTCCTTGTCAGAGCCTCCCTGAATAGTAAACACTTTTATGCTGTGAACAAGGACCATTTGAGTCTGTAAAACATAAGTATCTTTATGCTTGGAGTGTCTTTTGCATTGTACATCTCAAGTAAAGAGATTAAATTCATGTGCTGGAATCTCAAAGCTATTACTTATGATTAGTGTTGAGCGATTATTATCGACAAAGTTGAAATCGGCACAGTTTTTATGTTGATCGAAATTTTTAGATCTTGCGATATTTAGGTTTAAAAAATCTTGCATCATCTAATTAAATCGCGCCATTTTGGGCATTTCCGTCATTTTTGGGGCCACAAATCAGCTTACAGAAATAGAGCAGGGTGAGATGTGTGTGCGACGTCATGACTGGGATGTGTATGGTTTGCGATTGGCGGAAAAATCACACGACCTCGTTTTACATAAACAGCCCTTCCCTGTTCATGGACATTGTCTCTCAGCGTCTCATAGCAGGAGGACGTGCGCTCTGCCTGTGCCCCAAACAGCTCAGCGAAATTATTCTTTTTTCTTCACAGAGAAAGCTCTACTGTTAGCTGTGATCCTTACAACTTATTAGATCAAGTTTGGAAGATTTTATGTAGTTAGGTAGAGAATTTTAAGGGAGCATCTACCGCTGTAAAGTCACGGAGGGGAGCGGGGGGGGGAGGGGGCCCGTGGGCGAACACAGACAAGCTCTATAAAGAATACTGGATAAAGTTCACCAAGACTTAGTGTAGACATTCACTGCAAAAGCTTTATTATTAAACAGTTATCTATGAAATATATCCTGGATATTGGGCAGCCTGAACTTATTTTAGATACACAAAATTTTCTAGAAACTGCAGGTCTCTTTGTTAGGTGCAAAACTCCACTTTTATTATCAGTATACATTTCAGATAGGTGTTCTTTTTCAATTTTGCCCATTCCAAGCTTTGTTGATATAGCCACCTTGCAGTTAAATTAGAATCCACAATTTTGTAGTCAGCAAAAGGTTGATAGGTGCCAAAAATACCCTTTTTTTTATCCGAATACATTTCAGATAAAGTGTTTTTTTACTTTTTGCGCACTACAGCTTTTTTCATTGAGGCACCTTGCACTTAAATGTGAATACACAATTTTGTAGTCACCACCCGGTGAATTGAAAGGGGCCCAAAAATACCGTTTATTATCTGAATACATTACAGATACGTGTTTTTTGCACTTTTGTCCAGTCCAGATTTGTTGATAGAGCCACCTTGCAGTTAAATTTGAATCCAGCAATTGTGTAGTTACCACAGGTGAATTGATAGGTGTCAAAAAATACCTTTTATTATCCGAATACTTACAGAAACGGGTTTTTCATTTTGGCACACTATAGCTTTGTTCATTGAGGCACCTTGCACTTAAATGTGAATACAGCAATTTTGTAGTCACCAAAGGTGAATTGATAGGTGCCAAAAATACCTTTTATTACCCGAATACATTACAGATGCGTGTTTTTTGACTTTGGCACACTACAGCGTTGTTCAATGAGGCACCTTGCACTTTAAAATTTAATACAGCAATTTTTTTAGTCACCACAGGTGAATTGATAGGTCCAAAAAATACCTTTTATTATCCAATACATTACAGATCGTGTTTTTTCACTTTGGCCCCACTAGCTTTGTTCATTGAGGCACCTTGCACTTAAAGTGAATACAGCAATTTTGTAGTCACCACAGGTGAATTGATAGGTGCCAAAAAAATACCTTTTATTATCCGAATACATTACAGATACGTGTTTTTTTTTTTTTTTTTTCACTTTGGCGCACTACAGCTTTGGTTTATTGAGGGACCTTGCACTTAAATGTGAATACAGCAATTTTGAAGTCACCACAGGTGAATTGAAAGGTGCCAAAAAAATACCGTTTATTATCGAATACATTAAAAGATACGTGTTTTTTGCACTTTTTGCCCAGTTTCCCGATTTGTTGATAGAGCCACCTGGCAGTTAAATTTGAATCCACAATTGTTAGTTACCACAGGTGAATAGAAAGGTGCCAAAAAATACCTATTATTATCCGAATACATTACAGATATGGGTTTTTTCATTTTGGCACACTACAGCTTTGTTCATTGAGGCATCTTGCACATTAATGTGAATACAGCAATTTTGTAGTCACCAAAGGTGAATTGATAGGTGCCAAAAGATACCTTTTATTATCCGAATACATTACAGATACGTGTTTTTTGCACTTTTGCCCAGTCCAGATTTGTTGAAAGAGCCACCTTGCAGGTAAATTTGAATCCAGCAATTGTGTAGTTAACCACAGGTGAATTGATAGGTGCCAAAAAATACCTTTTATTTTTCGAATACTACAGATACTTTTTTTTGCACTTTGCCCAGTCCCCGATTTGTTGATAACCCACCTTGCAGTTGAATTTGAATCCAGCAATTGTGTAGTTACCACAGGTAATTTTATAGGTGCCAAAAAATAAACCCTTTTTTTATCCGAATACATTAAAGATACGGGTTTTTTAATTTTGGGACACTATAGCTTTGTTCATTGAGGCACCTTGCACTTTAATGTGAATACAGCAATTTTGTAGTCACCTAAGGTGAATTGATAGGTGCCAAAAAATACTTTTTATTATCCGAATACATTACAGATACGTGTTTTTTTCACTTTGGCGCAATACAGATTTGTTCATTGAGTCACCTTGCAGTTAAATGTGAATATAGCAATTTTGTAGTCACCACAGTGAATTGATAGGTGCCAAAAAATACCTTTTATTATCCGAATACATTTCAGATACGGTTTTTTTCACTTTGGGGCAGCCAGCTTGTTGATAGATCTACTTTCAGTTAAATTTGAATACAGCAATTTGGGAGTCACCAAGTGAATTGAAACCAAAAATACCTTTTATTATCCGAATACATTACAGATACGTGTTTTTTGACTTTTGCCCACAGATTTTTTGATAAGCCACTTCATTAAATTTAATCCAGCAATTGTTGTTACCACATATTTAAAGGGGCCAAAAAATACCTTTTATTATCCGAATACATTACAGATACGTGTTTTTTCACTTTGGCGCAATACAGCTTTGTTCATTGAGGTTTCCTTGCACTTAAGTGTGAATACAGCAATTTTGTAGTCACCACTGGTGAATTGTAAGGGGCCCCAAAAAATACCTTTTATTATCCGAATACATTACAGATACTTGTTTTTTTTGCACTTTTTCCCAGTCCAGATTTGTTGATGGGGCCACCTTGCAGTTAAATTTTAATCCAGCAATTGTGTAGTTTTCCACAGGTGAATTGATAGGTGCCAAAAAATACCTTTTATTATCCGAATACATTACAGATACGTGTTTTTTCACTTTGGCGCACTACAGCTTTGTTCATTGAGACACCTTGCACTTAAATGTGAATACAGCAATTTTGTATTCACCACAGGTGAATTGATAGGTGCCAAAAATACCTTTTATTATCCGAATACATTACAGATACGTGTTTTTTGCACTTTTGCCCATCCAGATTTGTTGATAGAGCCACCTTGCAGTTAAAATTGAATCCAGCAATTGTGTATTACCACAGGTGAATTGATAGGTGCCAAAAAATACCTTTTTATTATCCGAATACATTACAGATACGTGTTTTTTCACTTTGGCGCACTACATCTTTGTTCATTGAGACACCTTGCACTTAAATGTGAATACAGCAATTTTGTAGTCACCACAGGTGAATTGAAAGGTGCCAAAAAATACCTTTTAAATTTTCCGAAAACATTACAAAATACGTGTTTTTTGCACTTTTGCCCAGTCCAGATTTGTTGATAGAGCCACCTTGCAGTTAAATTTGAATCCAGCAGTTGTGTAGTTACCACAGGTGAATTGATAGGTGCCAAAAAAACCTTTTATTATCCAATACATAAAAGAAACGGGTTTTTTTTGCACTTTTGCCCAGTTCAGATTTGTTGATAGAGCCACCTTGCAGTTAAATTTGAATCCCAGCAATTTTGGGAGTTACCACAGGTGTATTTTATAAGTGCCAAAAAATACCTTTTATATCCGAATACATTACAGAATACGTTTTTTTGCACTTTTGCCCAGTCCAGATTTGTTGATAGAGCCACCTGCAGTAAATTTGAATCCAGCAATTGTGTAGTTACCACAGGTGAATTGATAGGTGCCAAAAAATACCTTTTATTACCGAATACATTACAGATACGTGTTTTTTTCACTTTGGCGCACTACAGCTTGTTCATTGAGGCACCTTGCACTTAAATGTAATACAGCAATTTTGTAGTCACCACAGGTTTAATTGAAAGGTGCCAAAAATACCTTTTAATATCCGAATACATTTTTAGATATGTGTTTTTTCACTTTGACGCAGGCCAGCTTTGTTGATAGATCTACTTTGCAGTTAAATGTGAATACAGCAATTTTGTTTTGATTTGAGGGGTTTTAGAAAAGCTGTGGGTTGCCGTCTTTTAATAAAGACTTTCCAAAACTCTTCCCTACCTTCTTAAATTTTTATATTTCTGAACATGGGGCGAAATTCAGGGTAAGCGAGCAAAGAGGGGGTAGGACATGGAGGTAAGGTACGAGAGAAGGGGCTCCTTCCAGTTCTGGCGACAACACACATGCCAGCGATCGTCAGTTGCAGGGCCGTCAGGCCTGTCATCGCTGGGTCAGGGGCCCCGTGAATCTCAGTAACGAACAGCGTCGCCAATCTGTCCTTCAGTGGTTAATGCAACCTGCATCCAGCAGTCTTAAACCCCCTCGTTTCCCCCCCAGCCACGGCCACAAATGTCGTCATCAGCATCATCAGCATCCGTCCAACATAAAGCACCAAATGTCAACCTCGTGACCCACCACTGTGGATAATCCATTTTCTGAAGACTTCTTGATGACAAAATGCGGTTGGGGGCAGAAGGGATGTTAAAAGATCAAGAGGCCAAAGAGGATGATTTTCTCTGCTCTGACGCCCAATTACTGATGCCATCAGAGGAGGGGAAGGAAGCCGGTCAATCGCAAAAATCCCGGGGGGGCCCGGCAACGCCTTGCAGTCCCTCTTGCTTGTAGCCCGCAGCTCCGGGATGTAGAATGTCAGGACGACCAAGTCACCTGTGTTGATGATGATGATGACGACATTGCGGACCCAAACATGGTCTTTTCAGCAGAATTTGCTTGCGAGCGCTTCATCACTGGACGAGGAGGAAGACGATGGGGTAGTGTCAGTACGGTCCCGCCTCAAAAAGGGAAGGGCGGTCGCAGAAGTCCGCTGATATTATTCCGCCAGCCACAGTCAGCGGAAACCCAGCTCCTCTCTTATCTCTTATCGCCATCAAAAAGATCCAGGACCTCTCAAGCCTGGGCCTTCTTTGAGCAAGCCTCTGATTCACCCAGCAATGTCATATGCCGCCTTGCCGTAAACGCATAAGTAGAGGCAAGAAAACCCTTTGGTGGTTAACCACCACCAACATGTCTAGTCACATGCAGCGAATGCATGAGTTGAAATGAGGCAACACTTGGCCAAAAAAGGCCAGACCGACGCCGGGCCTCCAACCACTGTCACACCCCTGTCTTCCGCCTCCTCCTCCCCCGCCACCACCAAGCTTTTCCCCCAGCTGCCCATGTCTCTCAGAGTCATGATCAGGGATCAGCCTCCGCTTCCCGCCTCCACCGTCACCCAGTACCACCACACCACCAGAGACCCAACCTACCCCTTCCCCTCTGCCAGTTTGACGACCTGCACGCCGTACAGCGGCCAGTCTGGGAGCCAGCCTTCTGTCTTCCAGGTTTTGGGGGCAGAAGAAACACTTTAACCCAACCACCCAAACCAAAAGCCTGAATTCGCCTTTGCCAGTTTTGGGGCCTCGAAATTTGCCTTTCCGTCAACAGATGGGGTTCCCCAAACAGCCCCGGCCTGAAAAAACCCCCAATGCCGAAGGCTTTCTTTTCCCAAGAAAAGCCCCCTGGCCCTGGCCAGCCATGAAAACTAAAATTTAAAAGCGCTTGTCCTGCCTGGGCCGGGAAAAGTCCCCTGACCACCCCAGGACAGAAGAAGCCCAAGGCCGCTTCTCTGTACCCGCCAGGGGGACTGGGGGGATGTTCGGGGGTGAGGTGGTCCAGGTTGGCGCACGCTCGTCAAAACCGCGGGGATGGGCGGTTCTTCCCCCAAGGCCCGGGGAAAGGAGAAAAAACCCAGGCCGTGTTAAAAATTAATTGCTGGAGACCGTCCCACACAAGGGCTTGGGTAAAGGCTCCATCTCTCACATAGTTTTGGATGCTCCCTTTTCCTCCAACAGTCCTCGCATTAAGGCCATCAAAATGAACAACAGTTTCGGTGGCCACCCTCCTGGGTCCCCGGGAAAAAACAAAAATCAGCACTTTCCTTTCCCCCCACCCCAAAAAGAGTAAAATGCAGGAAAAAGGAGACCTTTCTGTTGATCAACTGGGGACACTGTTGCGTCTGCTTTCACTCCCCAAAATTTACGGGGAACAACATCCGACGTGACAGAGTAGATGCCAAGTAGCCCCCTACGGCACAGCAGAGGCAAGGGGCAGAAGCCAATGGGTGACCTCGGCAATCTTTATTTTACCCCTCACCAACGCATGCAAAGCAGGGCACACATCCAAACACAAAGAACCACTTAAGATCATGGGGCACACTATCTGCGTTTTAAAACCCATGTTTTTGTATGTGTTCCGGGCCCAAAAAGACTTTGGGTATCCAAAATGGACGAAGGGGCCCGAGCCGCTCGCCAAGCCATGAGGTTTTGTCCTGCCCAGCACCAGCGTCATATCTGAGCGGACCTTAGCACAGCTGAGGGGTCATTTAAAACAAACGTATCCGCTTTTCCCAATAATGTGGGTCGTTACTTTCTCAAGATAATCAGGCAGGATCTGATATGTTTTGGCCCCAATTGCCGAGGTCACCGATTATTCCGGGCTACTTCACATTTTCCCCTTCAAAAAAGAAATGGTCCTCTGAAAAAATTTTTTTTTAAAATATCATTTCTTTCTGCAATTTTTTTTTTCCCTTTTTTTAACAGTTCATTTTTGCTGGTTTGCTGGGAGGGACTGTAAAAGACGTTTCATGAAAAACACCGTATTCCAATTACTCACTTTTTTTTAAAGTTTTTTGCATTGTCAATGGTTTTGAGGTCATTTTTTTTCTGTGAAGATACAGCAATAATCAGGTCCTTTGGAACAGCAATGTCTTTTTAAGTGATTTCTCCATCAAATTTTTTTAATAGGGGCTGAGAAGTCATATTTAAATTTTTTTTTGGGGTCATGTTCTGTGAGATACGCAATAATCAGGTCCTTGGAACAAAATGGGGTTTTAAGTGGCATTTCTCCCTCACAATTTTTTAATATGGCGAAAGCATATTATAATTTTTGGGGTCATTTGCTTTTAGATACAGCAAAAATCATGGTTTTTTGGGACAAAAATGTCTTAAAAGTGGCATTTCTCCCTCACAATTTTTAACATTGGCTGAAAATTTCTTTTTTATAATTTTTTGGGTCTGCTGCTGTGACAGCACTAACTACGGGCCCTATTAAAAAAAAGGGTTTTTTCTAACAGACATTTGTTTTTCACAATTGCCCCAAAGGGGCTCAAGGTAAAGTTTTGAATTTTTGGGCATTTTGCTGTGACTGCACTATACTACGGGTCCTATTTAAAAAAAATTTGTTTTTAAAAACTTTTTCTTCAAAATTTTGTCAAATGGCTAAAGGGGTGAGGTCTGTCAAAACGGGAATGGGTAGGCCCCGTTAAGGGACACATATTGCAAAATGACTTGTTTTTGCAAGACTTTACATAGCTAAAAACCCGAAATTGAGAAAACCCTTTTTAATACAATTAAAAAAAGAAACAAAGACAGGGGTTTTCCATCCACTTTAAAAATGGTTTTCTAAAATTAAACACTAAAAAACTTGCATTACAAAATAGCGGGTAAAAAATTCCCTGATTGTAAAAGGGGAATCAGGAAAACTGACCAAAATGTGGGTTTATTCAGAGGACAGAGTAGGACAGGGACAAGAACAAAGTACAAGACAATTTCCTCCACATTTTTGATAAAATGAGAAAAAAATGCAAGAAAAAAGGGGACCTTGTGGAACAGGAGCTTAACCACCAGTATTTCCAAGTGAAGTCATTGGTCCCCACTCATACGGAGGAAAACGTTACCCAGGGCAGGGACATTATAGTCCATGAAACAAAATGGTGGTTGAAAGACTCCTTTTTCCCCGGAAATTTTTTAAACCCCGGTCAGCAGGTTTTGGGCCATCGTGGGCCCCGACAGGTAAGTTAATTCCAGTGAAACAAAATGGGTTGAAAGACTCCTTTTTTTTCCCGGCACTTTTTAAATTGGGGGCAAGGTTTGGGGGTCATGCGTGCCCAGACAGGGATAGTCAAAGTCCATGAAACTAAAAAGGTGGGTTGAAAGACTCCTTTTTTTCCGGGCCTTTTTAATCGGGTCTGCAGTTTGGGGCTCATGTGTGCCCATCGACAGTATAGTCAATGTCCATGTAACTAAAATGGGGGTTGAAAGACTCCTTTTTCTGGCACTTTTTAAAATCTGGGGGTCAATGCAGGTTTTGGGCTCATGCTGCGTTCCGGGACAGGGATATTCAATGTCCAGTTCAAGTAAAATGAAGGTTCAAAACATACTGCATCTGGCCTTTTAATTTGTGGCTGGTCATGCAGGTTTAAGGGTCATGCTGTGGTGCAAGACAGGGATAGTGAATGGTCTGTGATTTTTTTTCTGTGGCTTTTATAACCTAAGTGTGTTGCCTAAGATGTAGCACGTATCCATTTGACTGTTGTGGATGTTAATTCCAGCTTCTCCAGCCCTGTTTGGGTTTAAGAATGAAGGTTGTTGTTCTCTCCCCATAGACTTTAATGGTCATCGATCATAATCTACCATCGACCATCGAATATCTTGTCGATGATGGTCGGCTATCGACCATCGACCGATGTCGATGGCCAACGTAATCGCTCAACACTGCTTATGATAAAAGCCACCTTCTCTTTGTCAAAAGCAAATTAACATGCAAAGAGGGCTGGAACAAGAAGTCGGCAGAGGTAGGCAACTGCAGAGGGCTGCACCTCATATTAGACAGGAAAGTAGTGCAGGATAAAACTCCTTCCTGACATATGAAATACATTTATTTCATAATGTTAGGAAGGGTACAGCAGACCCTGGAGCTGTATGCTATCCTATGATATATTAGCATTGCAGAATAATGTATAAATGCTCACACACCCTAGTGGTCAAGTGCTTTAGGGGGAATAAAAATGCAGGTAAAAAAAAAGAAATGTAAATAAGGCTTTAAAAATATTTAAAAAATCACAATAATCACAAAATGGTACCAGTAAAAATTACATTTCAGCTCACAAAAAAGAATCTCTATCTCAATGTCCTTGGCAAATATTTTTTAGAGTGTCAGTCCTAGGCAAAAAAAATTTCAGTTGATAAATATAGTAGTGAATTAGCGGCACTCGCGAAAACAAATTCAAATATCTTTTTTTATAATCACAAAGTCATCACAAAGTCATTTCCATTATAAAAAATTAATTAATTTTGGTCATTATAAATTATTTTACAACGCATAATCACCGTAACGGATTCCCACATAGGACTCCTCAACCCCTTTATGGACCCTTGTCAACAGAAATCGCCCGTTAATGCAGTTTTCTCAATAATTTTTAAAACCATCGCTCTGTTTTTAAAACCATCGCTCTGTTATCAGCTTAAGTTCTGGCCATACAGGATGATAACAGAGCGGCGTTTTCATAAATTATTGAGAAAACTGCATTTACAGGAGAAATCCATTGACAAAGTTTCGCAAAGGGACCAAGGTGTCCTATGTGGGAATCCGTTACGGTGATTATGCATTGTAAAAAGTATTTGTAGTAGAATAATTTATAATGGCCAGAATAAATTGATTTTGTGATGAGAAATAAAGATATTTGAATTTAATTAAGGATGCCACTAATTCTCTGCTATATTTATTAACACAAAAAAAATGTCAGACAAGCTTTTAGATGGAAAAATAAAAGTTATTAGCTGCAGAAAATTTCAATGTAGAGAAGAATAAAGGTGTTTATATTTTTGTAGTAAAACATAAAAAAGCTATATAAAAGTGGTACTGCTGGAGTCATAGTCAATCATAGTACAAAGTTAACATTTACTGTACATTACATAGTGCACAATTGCTTTTTTTCCAATTCCACTTATGGTTTCCCAGCACATAATGTGATACAGTAATAGATATTTTTAAAACACATTTCTCCTGAACAAAAAAACCTTCACATGGTTATGTAGATGGTTAAAAAACAAAAGAAAACTTACAGCTCTTGGAATGTGGGGGGAGAAAAATGAACAAACCCCCAGCATTAGCATCCCCCAATCTTTCCCATATGGGGGAAGGGGTGGCTTTAGTTTCCTTACTTGCCCAAGCCCTACATGCAAGAACCTCAAAATGAATAATACATTGACTCAGGTATCCCCAGCAGACTTTAACCCAAATCTTCATCTGCCTACACCTTCATGCTACAATGGAGATCCAAAAGTTAGAAATAAATGGCCTCTTCAAGATTATTTCATTATTTCATTATTACATGCAGGCCAAATAAGGGAGAACAGGAGAAACCAGGAATAAGCACAGAATGAGAAGAATGGTCAAACAAACTGTGGTCAAGTCAGAAGATAGGAGAAAGCAAACAAGAGTCCAAAGCCAGAAATAACAAATCAAACAGAACAGGAACAGAGACATGAAACAGGGAATCACTTGTAATAAAACACAGAAAGTCTGCGTTTATATACCCCGCCTCAGCCACTCATTGGACATAGGTGAAACTGATACAAGTTCTGCTCATTTTCAAAGAAAGAACATTATGTTAGAGACAGAGGACAGACAATCACTGGTATTTGGTAGTAGTGTAGTGTTGTAATCATGGGGATAGATATATTATTGAGTGTCATCAATGTGGCGATATCACCGAAGACAGAAAAGAAGAGGGAAACTAGGACTAATTACAGCAAGAGGAAGTAGAACTATTGAATGATACATTATATAAGAAATTGGAGGGGTAAGAAGAAAGCTAAACACTATACTAAGTAAGAGTTGGGGATCTATAGTTTCTGTAGTTAGGTCCAGAAGAATTCATGGATATTAGTTGTTATACAATTGATCAAGTGTGAGAGGCAGGTGCAATCTTGTACAGGAGCTATACAATGGGCCCCAATAATGAACTGCACTGGTTGGCCCCGTGAATAACCTTTTCTGGTATGTCCCAGGAACACCAGTCTGACATTGTCCTCAAAAGCAGTTTTTACAAACTGTAGAGTGGGAAAACTAGCGTAAAGTTTGGAAACCATATTGTAAGGTGTTGAGAAAGGAATAGTGATGAGCGATTACGTCGACTATCGTCATCGGGTCTATAGTCGATATTGTCAATTATCAAGACAATTTCCGATAGTCGATAATAGATTATCGCCGATGACCATTAAAGTCTATGGGAGAGGAACAACACCTTCATTCTTACACACAAACAGGAGAGGAGAAGCTGGAATTAACATCCACAACAGTAAAATGGATACCTGCTACATCTTAGGCAAGACAATTAACAACAAGAGTCACAGAAAAAAACTGACAGACAATTCACTATCTCTGTCATGTACCACAGCATGACCCTTAAACCTTCATAACCCACAAATTAAAAAGTGACAGAAGGCAGTATTATTTGAACCACCATTTTAGTTGAACTGCACATTGACTATCCCTGTCCTGTACCGCAGCATGACCCTTAAATCTACATGACCCACAGATTAATAAGCGCCGAAAAAGGAGTCTTTCAAGCATCATTTTAGTTGAACTGGACATTGACTATACCTGTCCTGGGCCACAGCATGAGCCGCAAACCTGCGTGACCCCCAGATTAAAAAGTGCCGGAAAAAGGAGTCTTTCAACCACTATTTTAGTTGAACTGGACATTGACTAGACCTTTCCTTCACCGCAGTATGACCATTAAACCAGTCTGACCCACAGATTAAGAAGTTCCGGAAAAAGGAGTCTTTGAACCACCATTTTAGTTGAACTGGACAAATTTACTATACCTTTCCTTGGCCCCACATGACCCAAACCACATGAACCCCCCCAAAAAAAAGTCCGGAAAAAAGGGGTCTTTCAAACCCCCATTTTATTTAACGGCATTGACTAACCGTCCTTTACCGCAGTATACCAAAAAACCTTTTGACCCCCAGATTAAAAAGGCCGAAAAAGGTTTTTGAACCACCATTTTTTA
>JAODAL010074481.1:0-14358 GCA_025379985.1 Phyllomedusa bahiana
TGAAATATAGTCATGTATAAACCCAGCACCAACTCGCCAGTTCTAGCTCCATATTTAATAGTATACGATCCGACACTATGTAAGAAATTGTCTCCCAGCACATTATAAATGTGCCCCGTTCTACGCCAGAAGTAGTCTCAGCCATGACACTGTGAAACTGGGAGTGGAAGTTTTGGAAAAGGGCTATGGCAGTTTGGATCAAAGCACGCCACAAAAATGGCGCAGCCCTGTTCATACATGTCGCCCTTAAAGTCTATTGGCAGTCATCATGTGCTTCATATCCTGTCTTTGTACATTGTTTTCTATTTGTTTTTGGTATAAAAGTTTTTTTTATAAAATGGAAAACCTTTTAGCACATAAAATTAGCACTTTAGCTTTGGGTCTGTATCAAATTGGCTTTAAAAGGTTTTCTCACCATGCAGTCACAGATTCAGAGCCAGCTTAAGACTCCCACCTCCTGGTAAGACTTTGTGCCAGTCTATAGAATTAATTGGTGTATCAGCTCTGCTATTACTGTTACAGTGACATGGCTGCAGGAGATTTTGAAACTGTTGTACACAAGACTACAGAGCTCTGCAGGGTACAAGCTTGTCATTTAGTTAAATAAACAAACTCTCTTGCTAGAGATAAGTCTTTGCAAGGAGTGATTGAATGAGGTCAAAGTGACTGGCGACTAGAATCAATCAGATAAGAGACAGAGAAGAGAGAGATGGAGAGCGGTGGGCAGTAATGATAGAAGCTGGTATACTCTAACAGGAGATACAATCTTCTTTGTCTCCTGACTAAAACAAAATCAAGTCAGCAATGTATTTGGTAATAATCTTCATTTACCTTTCCCTACATGTTAAAAGTGAATCATTGTAGCGAGAAAACCCCTTTAAGATCTAAATGATCTGATTTGAGTAGGCCCAACATTTTGCCATAATTCAACATTAAAATCACCACTACTACTACTACTAAATTGGGTCTAGGATTAGTGTTAGGGTTTTTACTGTATTTTAAGGGCTTAGCCCACATTTCCGTATTGTTCCAGGTATCTCTTCCCTTCCACTGCGGCATCACTTTTGGTGCGATGTCCATAGTTTCTTCCAGTTTCCCTAGATTACCCCCATACCCACCTAGGTGGGTGCTATATTAATACTTGATATATTTGAGCTCCCACTGGGTGCTATGGTGTTTGACTGTTATAATCCTTTTTCCTCATTCTTTCTGAATATACAGTAAATGACTTTTAGAGAGGAGAAGGGTCAGTTATAGTAAATATTGAGCAAGGACTCTGCGGGGTCGCCCTTTTTGGGGCGGGGTCTCCGCTCAGGGATAATTAGAAATCTTAGGGAGTAGTCTAGGGATATTTATATAACTGTTTTCTATTTGGTATATTACATGTCCCTGAAGGTAAGATATTGCTTTGAATTATTTATAAAGAGGATTTTTAAAAGATTGAATTAAACGTTATATTTTAGAAGGAATAATTTCTTTTGTTAATTTTGGATTAAGTGTCTTTCCTATGATCTATACTTGTGGGATCTTGTTTTTTGTATGAAAGGTAAGTTAACAACAAAAAACTAAAACCTCTAACTCTAATTTTGCTTTAGGGTAAGGGATAGTGTTAAGATAGGGAAAGTATTAGAGAAAAAAATTCAGATTTGGGACGTGCTGAACCAGAATTTTTTCCCACAATTTCCCGATCAAACCAGTGTCAAACTGAAAAAGTCCTTATCTGAGCATTATACAAAATGGGTAATATGGTTCATGTATAAAACTATATAAACCTTTACTAGGGTCATTAAAAAAGCAAAACTACTGACAAAGATGAAAGATACTTTGATACTGAAGGGAAAATCAGATAAACTGGGAAACATTTTACAAATTATCATTTGTAAGGTATGGAATAGAGATGTATTTTCAGCTTCCTATTATCTTTAGGCCCCAAATACAAATGGACATACAGGTAAATTTGTCATACACAGTCAAGTCACATCTTTATGACCACTTTCCTACAATCGACTTCAATTCCACGTGGCTCAAGAAGGAATTCACGTGTAGTGGCTTGGTGAGTATAGAAGGTGTGTGATAAGCTGTCTGCCAACATATACCTCATTGATTTCATAGGTAAAAGGGCAATTTATCAGAGTTGCAAAAAAGGATGATTATTGGCTTTCTGGCCAAATTAACCAGAGGGCGATCGGACGTGCGTAACACAACAGTTCAGTCGACCTAATGCATGTGAGGCCCCTGAGCAGACGGATGCCACTGTACCTCTGCTAACTCTACTGCGTATGGGGCCATAGAGCAGATGGATGTCACTGCACCTCTGCTAACCCTACTGCGTATGGGGCCATAGAGCAGACGGATTTTCACTGCCCTTGTCACGGATCGCACCCGCGGGCCGGTGTCTTGGACCGCGGTTGTGTCCGTGCCCCTGTGTCTGGGTCCGCTATGGCTCCCTGTGCGGGGTTTACAGCGGCCATCTCTGTATGCTCTGTACCTGCTCCTGCTGCTCAGCGCTACTCACCTGGTCCTGCTTCCACATGTGTCCGTCCTCTGTGGCTTCCCCAGCGTGTGTGTGCACCCCATAGGGCGCGCACGCCAGCCTGTGGACATTTATGCACACAGTGCTCCTGCTTCCTGCCTGTGACCGGTGACCCTTGCCTTCTTAAGGAACTTCCCCCCTGGACTCTGGGTCAGTTCGTTGGTGTTCTTCCATAGAGCTAGACCTCTGCTGCTGAAGCTGCTGCTGTGTTAACCCCCTGGTTTACAGTGTGTCTGCTGAAGCTTCTGCATAACGTCTGCATTACCCTGAGCTGTCCAGCGCACCTGGTTATCTGCTGGTTCCTGACATCTTACCTGCTGAACTCCTGTCGCTGGACGTTTCTGGCTTTGCGGCCAGAAAACATAACACACCTCTGCTAACTCTACTGAATATGGGGCCATAGAGCAGACGGATGTCACTGCACCTCTGCTAACCCTACTGTGTATGGGGCCCCGGAGCTCATGGATGTCACAGCACCTATGCTAACCCTAATGTGTAAGGGGCCCGGGGCTCATGGATGTCACAGCACCTCTGCTAAACCCCACTGTGTATGGGGCCCTGGAGCTCATGGATGTCACAGCACCTCTGCTAACCCTACTGTGTATGGGGCCCCGGAGCTCATGGATGTCACTGCACCTTTGGTACTGTAGTTAAATTAATAAAAAAGGCTACAATTTCCAAGGCAGTATCATAATTTGACCTCTGCTGATAAGTAAAGTTGAGTCAAGTTTCCTGCTTCATTAAACAAATGGTGTATCAGGCGAGAAATATCAGAGAACAAAAATCCTGCAAGCATTGAATAAAAAGAAACAATCTGGTGGTGGTTTTGCAGTGTTATGGTCTGGAGAAGTTTTCGGGGATTCTTGGGCCACTCATTCATCTGAAAGGACTCTCACCTGATTTAGTTATGAACCCAAATCATTGCAGATCACATACACTCATACATGCGGGTGCGATTTTCCCAGTAAGACAAATTTTGAAATGTCACATGGCTAGACGTGTCCGTCATTGGTAGGAAGAGCATGATCAAGTCTTCCATGTACTACTCTGGCCCATAATTACCCAAACTGAAATTTCCCAACGTGCGGGGCCCCTAAAATGGGTGGTATTGACTCTATGCACCCTCCAGCAGTTGTGGGATGCAGTCGGCTCTAGATACGGGGTGACAACCTACCAGGACCTTATTGAGTCACTCCCAGCCCATCTGGCTGCTGCACATATTGGTAACTCTGGATATTAGCTGCTGTCATAATAATGTGACTCAGCTGTGTTTTCGCATCATGAGCCATTTTAACTCCGAATGCTCCATGATAGATATATCTGTTTAAGGAGTCATAAAGGGGGTATGTAGCCAACTTACTTGGTAGAACCCATTCCATAACATAGCAGTTTGCAGACTGTTAGTTACACCCTGGCACCCACCGGCCGATTCTGGCCATTTAACCATTTAGACATCACTGTAAAACTTTTACCGCAACATCTAACTTATTAGAGAAAGCAGTTGCTTCCTCCGATCGACCGCCTTGCAGGGTGCCATTTCGGTTGCCATGGCGTAAGAGTCTGCTCTAACATATCATCGAGTTTTTTATCCGCACGGTAAACGCTGTCAAAAAGAAAAATCCCACAATGACAAAATTGTTGTACGTTTATCCATTTTTCCCGGAAAAATAGCGCACACTTCTCTTACAGTCAAAAAACTCAAAAGTAATAGTCTCAAAAGAAATTTAGCCATGCCCCGGCCCAATTTTTTAAAGCTTTTTTATTTTTTTAGAGGCAGTTTAAAAAACAAAAATAAAACTACATAAATTTGGTCTTGCAGAATCATTGTAACCCTACAAAGTTTTGATATTACCGTAGATACTCCGATTATAACCCGAGTTTTTTTTTAAACAAAAAATGTGCAGAAAAAATACCTCTCGGCTAAAAATCAATCACTGTCGGTGCTTGGGCGCTGCGATGACCCCAGGCACCGACAGGGACATTTTTACTACATGCGACCCTCAGGGAGTGTTTATGCGGGAATCCTGAGTAAGCCAACAGCTTGTGGGCGCTGCCGTGGTTCGGGCGCTGTCGGCGTTTCTCTTCACCTGTATGCGACCCCTCTGGGAGTGCATACAGTGAAGATACTTCTGCAGAGCGGGACAGAGAGCGAGCGGCGTCCCTGCTCCACAGTGGACTCCGGACGGCTGCGGACTTGCAACTGTCCAGAGTATCCGGCACAGGAGCGTGTTTATGTCATCACTCTGCCTGGACGGACATGTTTGACATCACACCGTCTGTGCCAGAAGATGGAGCACCTGGGAGTCTGAGTAGCGAGGGAGGTAAGTACTTGTATTTTTTTTTTTTTTTAAACCCTGCCTATGCTCTGCCTATAAGGGATATTTTCCTTCCTATAGGGACATTTACCTGCCTATTACCTGCCTATGGGGACATATACCTGCCTACAGGGACATATACCTGCCTATAGCCTGCCTATAGGGACATATACCTGCCTATAACCTGCCTATGGGGACATGTACCTGCCTATAACCTGCCTATGGGGACAAATACCTGCTTATAACCTGCCTATGGGGACATATACCTGCCTATAACCTGACTATGGTGGACGTATACCTGCCTATAATTTGCCTATTGAGGACATATACCTGCCTATCACCTGCCTATGGGGTACATATACCTGCCTATGGGACATTGAGCTGCCTATAGGGAACATTAAACTGCCTATACCTGCCTATGTTATTTTATTGTAATATATCCATTTTTATTTTTTAAATTTACCAGTAGCCGCTGCATTTTCCACCCTAGGCTTATACTCGAGTCAATAAGTTTTCCCAGTTTTTTGGGGCAAAAGTAGGTGCCTCGACTTATATTCAGGTCGGCTTATACTCGAGTATATACGATATGTTATTTACAACAAACATTGAACCCAAGAAAAACTAAAATTTTCCACAATAAAAATGTTCTAAATTGCTTTTCTTTTCCATGTACCACCCCACAACGACTTATTGGGGGTGGGGGGGAGGGGGGTCCGCAACATTATATGGTACAATCAATTGTAAAATTAAAAAGTGTGTCCTGCAAAAAAACAAGCCCTCATATGTCTATGTAGGCGGGACAAAAAAGTTAGGGCTCCTGGAAGGCAAGAAGGAAGAAACAAAATCTGAAAATAGTTTGCATCCTTAAGGGGTAAATGCATTAGGCGGTCAAGGAACATCCCTCTCCGAAAATAGGGAAAGAGGGGTCAAATTTCTAGATTTCAAAATCATTGCTAGAAAATTCATCAAACCATATGCTTAAACCTAATATACTGTTCAGATGAACTGTTCTTTGCTGAATACAACAAGCTGGACAGTACCCTGATAATGACACATAGCCGCCCTCATTAGTGCCATGTAAATACTGTACATGAACAATGTCACATATTTGTCACACAGCCCCAATAGTTACTAGCAAAATGCTTAGAAAAAGTATTGCGAAAGTACACGGGCAGAGCCAGATAATATCCAAGTAAAAAAAAGCAAAAATATAAAAATATATATCATGCTCTTTAGATCATGTTTTGCCCATATCAGTAATTCCAAGCTTTGTTTCTATGTCTTTGGAGCCACTTCTTGGTGCTGGGAAGTGTAGCGTTCTATAATTCTTTTCCCATGCTGTCGTTTGGCTCCAATATTGCTTTGTGCAAACAGGCATGGAATCATTTTGCCATCTCTATTGAGAAAGGGACATACTGTCAAAAAAACCCACTGTGGGGTTTTCGTTTCTTCCCCCTGCTCCGGTCTGCGAGTACTTACCTCTTCCCACTCCTGCTCTGCTGCAGTCCTCTGATGTGTGCTGAAGAGTACCCGCTCCCTACAGCGCACACGCCGGCTCTGTGAAGTTTAAAGGGCCAGTGTGCCAGTGATTGGGTAATCATCCGGCAATGACCCTATATATCTTGCTTGCCACTCTGTTTGTCTTGCAAGTTTGGTGTGTATCATGAGAGAGATAAGCGTGTTATTTGTGTCCTCTGTTGCACTGACCCTATTGCCTGGGCTTTTTACCCATTTACCTGCTGCCTGCCCTGACCTTATTGCTCAGACTTGACTACGCTCTCTCTGACCCTTTACAACCACACTGCATCTCAGCCGCCACCACAAGCAAGTCGCTCAGGGGTAGCAACCTGGGCATCTCCCGTCAACAAATCCAACTGGGTTTGGTTCGGACTTCCGGGGAAGATAGGGAGGCTCCTTAAAAATCCAAATCCTTGATGTGGCTTTTACCCCGCTTGCAGAGGTCTAGCGGATCCACAACTCAAATAGCCGTTAACATACTTTGTTATTTTTGTACCCCAACAGGCTAAAGGAAACACCAGAATTCCTGGGAATCAATATCATAAGATAGTCCAATCAGTGCCCAGATAAAATTGTTGGGGACATCTGTGATTCATTTTGTGATTCATCTCCTTGTGGGCTTTGGTTCATTTTTTGCTGGGACTGCTTTTGGTCCTCTATCTCCACTGTTGAATGTGAGGTGGTGCTCTTTGATTTCAACAGAAAATGCGTCAATCTGCTTGTCTTTCAATCAGAGGAACTCTGGATGTCAGCTGTCACTGAAGATGACCACGTAAAGGGAAAGGCCACCTGAGAGTCCCCTGCAGTGAAGGACAAGATACCTTACCGGGGGTTAAAGGTGTTGAATATTTGGAGGGCTCCTTCCCTGGTATGGTTCTATGCTAAAACCTACATATGATCCCGAGGATCCACCATCTGTCATAGGTGGGCAGTGGCAATAGTGCTACACAGAGTCTAAAGCCTTATCCCCACCCGGGACGGGTTTTCACATGGTTTTTTTAGATGGTTTTCGGTTTTTGGAAAACCGTCTGCAAACTTTTAACACGGGCCTCTATGGGAAAACCCACGCAGCAGGCCGACGCCGAACCGAAAAACATAGAACATTGTTCATTTTCCTCCGTTTTCGGGGCGGGGAAAATGAACATGTCTGTGTGAAGGGGGGGACTTGTATTCCACTAAATCGGCAGAAGAAAACAGGGCACGGCACGAAAACAGTACAATTACCAGTCGGATAAACCGACCGGTATTTGTCCTGTGCCGTGTAAATGGCCCCTAAATGAAGAATAACCAAATAAAAAGTGCTACACAATATCTAGAGACACCCATAGATTTCAGAGATAAATAGTGCATACAATGCAAAAATAAATAGTGCTATGTTGGATAGTGGACCAGCCGCATTTGTTTATTACGTAAGGTCCTATGTATGACAATTGTATTCTGCTGTTTGGCCACAAGATGCCACTATTTCCGGTCTCTGATATATGTTATAAGACTCACATGGCTGCGGCCATTTTAGATGAGATGAGATGAGAGAACCAGAGGGACCAGCAGAGGACAGGAGCTGAGCAAGAAACGATCCAGCTTTCCCAGAATCTGCCAGACTCAGGACTGAAAGCTGTTCCAGAGACAATGGAGAGCCTGACTGTCTACACGGATGCTGTTCCCTGAGATCATGGCACACGGCATATCATTTGTAGTGTATGTAATGCGCCTATCAAGGCGCATTGCGCACGGACGCGCATAACATATCATTACTAGTTTATGTAGTGCGCCTCGGTAGGTGCATTACATACACTACGAATGATGTGCTATGTGTTATGGAGGTGCACAGCCTATCATTTTTAGGTGCATTTCAATGTGTCGTGCCCGCGGTATAATTGCACCTAGTAAATTTGGGGTAACTGTTATGAATGGTAATTACAGCTCTCCTCACCTGTATAGGGATAAAAATTAACCAAACATCCTCTCCCATTGACTTTACTGGGTTTTTTAAGTTCAAGTTTGAACCCAAAATTCTCAAAAGTTCGAGGTTTGACTCAGAGCCGAACTTTTTAGGGTTCGATCATCACTAGTGATAAACAGTATCTAGATGAAGTCATATATTTCCTCAGATAAATAGTGGATTCAGTGCCCAAATAAATAGTGCTATACAATGTCTAGATAAAGCCATAGATTTCCGAGATAAATACTGCAGTCGGTGCCAAATATAGTGCATTCAATGCCTAAATAAATTTTGCTGCACGGTCTGACAATGTCATAGATTTTCCCAGATAAGTATGCAATCAATACCCAAATAAATAGTGCCATACACTGCACAGTGCCCATAACAGAATATGTCACCCGATGTCCCCTGGCTGCTGCAATGCTATGGGTTGTGTGATGTCATGGTGTCAAGTGAGGTCTTTTGATAAAACCCAGAAGCTTACCTAGGGCCTCATTGTTAAAGCAGGTTGAGTTTGTCATCTATAAGTTCGTTCTGCTATCACAATATATGATGGCACATTGCATTGAAGGTAAACCTACTGCATAATTTTGTCATGCACCATCAAATTTAAAAACGGGGACCTAACGTCACCCTGAAAGTGCTCATTGAAGCTGGGGGTTAGGGGTTTTCCAGCCCAGCCTTCCAAATTTTTTGTTTTACACACACTGTACTCAACCAAATTTGGCCCCTCTTAAAAAACCCCCGGGCCTTGATGTCCCCATTTTTAAAAAAAATTTCAAACCCGTCTCCGAGCTTGCGGAGGGTTTTTATGGTTAAAAAAAAAAATAAAAAAAAAAATTAAATTCAAATTTGGGGTTACATACTGAAACTGAGCTAAGGAAGAATCCCAAAAAGCCCCATTTCCCCCTTTTTGAGTGCTTGTTCAAGGGAAATGGGTTTTCAGTAGGGGAAAGCCCCCCCCCCTTTATCAATGATAGGGATTTATTAGGGTTAAAAAAGCTGCTTCCTGGGTTATCCCAAAAATCAACATTTTGTCTCTTTTCCCCTCACTAAAACAAATACTGCGGATACTGTACTTAAAATTTTGGGTTGGGTTTACCTGAACATTTAAAGGCCCCGTTTACACGGCTTATTCCCCAAGGGGTTTTTTAAACCGATTGAACTCACAAATTTTCCCCCGTGAATAAGGGGCGGGACGGGGGGGGTGGCCGGAGCCCGGCGGGGCGGGCCGCTCCCCCGGGCCCCTAACATTCAAAGTTTAAAGGCGCGACGCGCCGTAAAAAAGTGCATGTCAGTTTTTTTTCCCCCCCCCGGGGTTCGCCGACGGGAGGGGCGACGGAATCCACTCTATGAACAATGGAAATTTCCCTAATGACAGGGTTTTTGGGTTTGGCCCCCGTAATAAGGGGCAAACCGGCCGGGTTATCCGGCCCAAATTTAAACCCCGGTTTAACAGTCCAAAGGGGGGGCATGTCCCCAAAATGCCATCCGTACATCAGTTTTGAAAGCGGAAAAAAGTATCGTAAAGCTCCAAAATTTTTTGCTAATTTTTTCTGCCTTTTTTTGTAAAGCGGGTTTTAATTTTCCTGTTTGGAATGTTTTAGGCTTGCGCCTTTTTTGGCGATTGTGTTTTTTGGGGGACCAATTCGGGGCTTTCCGGCTTGTAAACTTTTAAAATTAGGGGCCTTCGTTAGTTCTTCCCCATTTGTAAGGTTTTTTGTTTTGGGGCGCAAAGTTGTCTTTGCACCATTTTAAGGATTGGGAAAGCATGCTTTTGCGCTCTTTCTGGGATTCGTATTTGCAAGGGGGGCAATTTTAAATTAGCCTCAAATTTTCCATTTGAGCAGAGCGGGGCAAAAATTACATCAATTACACACAGTAAACGCACGAACAACCCTTTTTAACCACAGCCAGAAATAAGTACAAGGGCGACAAAACCCGCAATGAACCCCGGAGCAAAAAAATAAAAAGGGGGGGCATTTGCAAAATGCCCCGTTATTTCGTCCACAAAAGACACAAAAGGGACAATTCAAATCTTTACGCCCCCAGCCGGCAAAAAAGGCGCACACTACGCATTCAAAAAGCCAAAATGCGACCCAAAAAAAACACACTAGAAAACAGCCGACATTTTAAAACCCCCTAAGAATTGGCGCCCCCACTTTTGGCCAAAAAAGGTGCAAAAAAGGCCAAAACAAAAATGGGGTACAAAGTTTCTGACAACCACCTTTAAAATTGGGGTACATTACAAAATCGGGAGACACCTACCCCCAAATAACCAACGTTGGCATGTTGTTTACAAAATTCCCCCCCTAAATTTTTTTCTTCTTTCTAAAACAAACCCACTTTATTTGCCAAAACCCAAAAAGCATGAGCTGTTTTTTGGGGAAAGGGGGATGGTTTCCCAAAAAGGAAAGGGGCCCGGAAATTTCATACTGATTCAACATTTTTTTTCCCCAGGAAACAAAGGGAAATTTTTTTAAAAAAAAGAAAAACCCCTGAAGAAAGAAAATATGATTAACCCGTCTACCAGAAATTCTATAAAAAGCGAAACCCAAAAGAACCCAAATGCAGCTTGGCTACACAAATGCACACTAGTGCATTTAACCCTTTTTGGGGGAAAACCCAAAAAAGTTTTTTTTAAAATTTATCATATATAAACCCCTTTGCCCACAAAAAAAATATTTCCAAAATGAACTTTTTTCATAATTAAAAGGGGGGGTTTTTAACAAAGTAAAGTCTACTCACGGTTTTTGGGGTTCCCAACCCTGCATTTAAAATGAGGAGGGGGGGCACAGGGAGTTTTCCTTTTAAAATTCACTTTTAGGAAGGGGCCCCAAAAATAACCCGCCACAACACTACTATATTTAAAAATCCCATAGAAAATGAAGAGGAAGATGGCCACATGTCCCCCCCTCATTCCACAGCAAAAATTTTTAGCTCCGCCCAATCGGGGAGCCGACCCCATGGGAAATGAAAATTTTACTTAATGGAAACACCCCTTTTTAAACACATAAAAATTATCTTATAACATTTGAAAACATACAGACCAAAGATCATTACATAATAAATTTCCGCACCAGGGTCAAGCTTATAACCAAAAATACAGCACCAGGAAAAAGCTTATTTTAAAAAATATACAGTAACAGAACAGCTCAATTGAAAAAAATTAAAAATAGAACAAACAATAACACAAACAAAAACTACGGGCCCCGAACCCATTTAATAACACAAATTTTAAACCAACATCATAACAAAAAACGCCAAAATAAAACTTATTACCAAAAAGCACATGAAAAATTACAGCAGCCCGAAAAGAAGCCTTAAAAAAAAAAAAATGCCAAACAAGATTAAAGAATTTTAAAACATAAATGAAAGTCCAGACCAAGCTCAAACACAAAAACAGCCCCAAAAACAGCTGACTAAATACACCAAACCAACCTATAACAAAAAATTCTGCCAAACCAATGCCAAACAAAAATTAGGCCAGAAAACCCTACACACAAGACCAGAATAAAAATAAACCAACACGAAAACAAAGCCCCAACATAAAACTGTATCAAGCTAAGCAAGTTAGGGAACAAACCCAAGCAGAGCGAGCTTGGTAAAGAACCAAACCATAATTCAAAAAAAGCCCAAAACAAGCCAGTAGCTAAAAAAACCCCAAACCAAATTTTCTATTAGAATACAGCATCAAAAACCAAAGATCCAACCCCTAAAATGAACGCCCTTTGTTAGGGATAAACTGAGCCAGAAGCGATGACGCAAGTCGCCCGGGGAGCGAAATAACTACGGGGACCAAAAACCCACTTAAACAAAATATAGAACCAACACATAAAATAAACTGCCAAAATATAAAATATGACCAAAAAGACATAAGAATTACGCAGCAAATGAAGCTAAAAAAAAAAAATGCCAACAAGATTAAAAAAAATTAACATAAAATGCAGTACCAAAACCCAAACTAAAAAAACCCAAAAACAGCCCCAAAACGAAACAAGACAAAAAAACCTGTAACATAAAAGTACGCCCAAAACCGTACCATAACAAAAAAAAGGCCCAGGGAAAAAATCTCCTACTAGACCAAATAATAAAAAAAACCAGCCGAAAACTAAGCACCCATTATAAAACTGTATCAAGCTAAACAGGCTATGGAAAAAGAACCAAAGCAAGCGATATTGGGGAAAAGAACCAAACTCATAAATTTAAATACAGCACCCAAAGCAAACTCAGGACTAAAAACAAACCCAAAAACCCAAAATTTTTTATGAATACAGCATCAAAACCAAAAATCCAAACTCCAATTTAACGATCTCTGTTTTTGGACAAAGAGACCTAAAGGGTGACGAATCGCACCAGGAGTGAAATCTAATCTAATTTTTTTTTTGTTTTTTTTTTCACCACCTGTCACAAGGCGGGGTGGCTTGCTGTGGCAGACGACCCCCAGGTCGCTACCCCTGGTGCGACTTGCCTCAAGTACACTAGGAGGACTCGATGTTAAAGTAAAATATGAAAAAAAGTTCAAAAAGTATAAAAATTATTAAAAAATTTATAAAATTTCCCAATCCCCCTTTTTTGCCATTTTACAAATAAAAAAATAAAGAAGTTAAACATAATTGGTATAATCACATCTGTAAGTAAGCCCCCCCGTCTCTTAAAATAAGAAAATTTTATCCCGTAACTGAGCACCGTGAAGAAAAAAATTCCAAACGTCAAAACTCATTTTTTTGCCTTTCAGGGCCCCAAAAAAAGGGGAATAATTTAATTTTTTTTTTCTTTATTTTCTTACCCCCCATATTTTTGTTCATTTTAAAAATAATTAAAACTTTAATTTATTTTTATCTTTTTTTTCTTATGTCATTTTTTTATAATTTCCTTAGAAACCCATAAGAAAGCCCTGCTCTCCCCATTGGTAAAATAACCGCGCCTCTTTTAACTAGCCAAAATCACAAACAACCCGTTCTGCATTTTTTTTCCCCCTAAAACTCTATGAAAGGGTACCCCCCGTGTTGGCTAAGTGGACTAGCCCCTCTTCCCCCAACCAATCACTAATAAAAATTTTTCCCTAGACAGTAATAACTTCAATCGCCCCTTCTTTCTCCAATCAAATAGACGCATCATATTGGGTGGATTCTTCGCCCCCGGGGTTCACCCAATCAGCCTTTTTTTCTTTTTACTGTATTTTGAACTCCCCTTTTGAATTTGATTGGCCTATTCTCCATTTTTTTAAAAGGGGTTCACTTCGTCCTATTCTGATTGGCTGTTATCCGCCCCAAATTTAAACGCTTACAAATTTGACTTTGGGGGTTTTCCCGGGCAATTTCCCGTACCCCAACCCTGATGAGGGCCCTCCGGGACAAACGCTTGTTGGGGGTTTTTATTGATTTAAAATTTAAAAAGGTTTCAGCTCTTTTTCAGAAAAATATTTGACACCTAAAAAAAACGTTTTTTTTAATCTACCCATGCCGCACGGCGCTGAGGTCGAGTTTTCATTGCCACGATCGGCCAAACTACAATGGGACAAATAGCTCCCCTGATTGGGCCGAGATAGCCAAACCCCGCTAGTTTAACCAACACTCTTTTTTGGCTTTTTTTCTGTTTTTGAACTCCCCGCCTTTTCAGTGATTTCCATACTTCTCCATAGGTTTAATGGGGCACGTCGCTCCTATTTGAATTTTGGTTTTTTCACCAAAAAGGCTTACAGAAATTTTAATTCTGTATTTCCCCCCAATTTTCCCCAAAATTTAAAATTCCGATGTTGCGGCTTTTTGATTTTTGGAAAGTATTTTTTTTTTTTTTTGGAAGGTTTTTGAGCTCTTTTTCTGAAAATGTTTTCACCAAAAAAAAAGATTTTTTTGGGGAAACATACCCATGCCGCACGGGGCAAAAAGCCGAGATGGGTTTCTTTTGCGATCTTTTATATGTTTCCCCTCATGTTACTTCTCGCTCCACTTTGCCTCCTCCGGCTAATTTTTCCAACTTTTAACTAGTCGCCTGTCGGGGGCGGGCTCAATGCGCCGCACTTTCCCGAGCCGCAATCATACTGCCCC
>JAODAL010074482.1:0-14358 GCA_025379985.1 Phyllomedusa bahiana
GTTCGGACACCCGCAAGCAGCAGCCAGGCCACATATGCCCCCATGCGGCCGGGGCCCCAAGCAACAAGGTAACTTGACTTATTTTAACTGCCTTTTGTCTGTAATCCATAATTGTATTTGCACCTCTCTCTGACCTGTATATTATTATCCATCTTGTACATATTACCTGTCTAGTGTGCCCCTTCAAGGCTAATTAAATCTATAAACTTAATCTGAGTTAGTCTGTCTTGATCAACGGCATCACTACGCCTAATTCTCGGTCTATAGTATATAGCTACCCAAGGGTTGGTTCCTGACCTCGCTATAAGTCGGTAACGGACCGGTCTTATAAACTAAAGCGGAACTGGTGGCAGCATTGTTGTTTCCCTGTGCCAGTGTGGGCAATGGTTAACAGTGGAACAGTATCTGGCTGACCTTGAGCTCCCCCTAGTGGGCAGCGCAATGTCGAGATACACCCCAAGTCAGGCCGTCGTCCCTCAAGCGGGCCGGCGGACTAGGCTGTTTTCGTCACACAGAGTATGTACGCATATTATATCGAATTTTTTACACATATATATATATATACATTTTTGACATACATCTATTCTAATAGTGATTTTATATATTTTATATATGTCTAAGTGGTTTATATTCTTCACGGTTTGTGTATATTTTAACTAGTAACTGTTCATTTCTCACATGGTTTATATAGATTTGTAATGGTGTATAATATTTATTCATACATTAAAAATGTACGAGTACTACTTATAGTAGTGTATTTTTTACACATTTTTACTACACTATCACATGTGATTTGGTGTTTACCAATTAAGGCTTATTGAACCTCGTTTCCATATTCAGCCATTCAACCTCATTTCTGTAAACTATCTATTTAAAGCTCATGTATGTCTATTGTGATCACATGTATCTGATGAAGCAGGAGGACCTGCGAAACGCGTTATGCTTTTATCTTAATAAATATTCTATTCTCAACTCACGTTGAGTATATTATAAGATTCGTCTAACAGCGCTTCACCTAGCCGTCTCATACCAGCGGGTTTAAACCTTGGATCTACAAAGCAACTATATTATCATTTCCCTGGCATCCTCGTGGCATCAAGGCGGGAGCGAGCAGGAGCTGCTGTATTGATTTTACCGAAAGATCACCCAGGCGCTTTTACGAGCTGTACAGGCATTTGTGCAGCCGGACCAGGTGCGCACCTGCCTTTTTGGTACATATCTATCCGTGGGATCCCAGGTGCGCGTCTTCCTTAGCAGAGCAGCCCATTCCTCTGAAGTTGCCGTTGCACACCACCACGTGTAATACCCCTACTGACATCCAGCGTGATGCCACAAGAGGCTTCATTGTGAGGTCCCAATTGATGAATCCATTGTGATGTCAAGACAGGCTTCATTGTGAGGTAACAATTGATGAATCCATTGTGATGTCACAAGAGGCTTCATTGTGAGGTCACAACTGAGGTCATCTATTGTGATGTCACAAGAGGCTTAATTGTGAGGTCACAATTGATGAATCCATTGTGATGTCACAAAAGGCCTCATTTTGAGGTCACAACCGAGGTCATCTATTGTGATGTCACAAGAGGCTTCAGTATGAGGTCACAATTTATGAATCCATTATAATGTCACATTAGGCTTCATTGTGAGATCACAATTGATGAATCCATTGTGATGTCACAAGAGGCTTCATTTTGAGGTCACAACTGAGGTTACAACTATTTTGATGTCACAAGAGGCTTCATTGTGAGGTCACAACTGAAGTCATCCATTGTGATGTCAAGAGAGGCTTCAGTATGAGGTCACAATTTATGAATCCATTATGATGTCACAAGAGGCTTCATTGTGAGATCACAATAAATGAATATATTGTGATGTCACATGAGGCTTCATTGTGAGGTCACAATTGATGAATCCATTGTGATGTCACAAGAGGCTTCATTGTGAGGTCACAATTGATGAATCCATTGTGATGTCACAAGAGGCTTCATTGTGAGGTCACAACTGAGGTCATCCATTGTGATGTCACAAGAGGCTTCATTGTGAGGTCACAATTGATGAATCCATTGTGATGTCACAAGAGGCTTCATTGTGAGGTCACAAGTGAGGTCATCCATTGTGATGACAATAGTGCTTGAAGAGTTTGATACCTTCTCGCTAAAATGGGGCGGCTTGGAGAAGTTTGTAAAGCATGAGGCTCAACAAAGTTGGAAAGAAGAAATGGATTTATTCTGTATTCATATTACGCGTTTCACGGGATACGTCCCGCTTCCTCAGATACATACAAAACAATGAGAAAAAAAACGGGCTTTAAATACACAAAATGCCCAGAACGAGGTTCTATGACAGACAGTAGTAAACGATACACTCACGTGTGGTAAACATTGTGTATAGTGTGGCAGGGCGACCTTAGGCGGTCGCATGGTGCTGCCACTAGATGCCGTACGTCAGGGGACTTGGTAGAAACGTGCCACCTTGGGCATGGTCTCGGTGGGGGAAGCCAGGTGTTGTCGGGCAGCAACATTAGGTTGCTGACACTCATATGTAGTATGGCTGATGTCCAGCCATTATGGGATGGCTTTCCCGGAACAGCTGCAGTTGGGTGGGTGGCTGTTCCCACGTTCCCCTGTTCCCACTTACCAGATCCAGGAATTACCAGGACTATAAAAAGCCTGACTCTCCAGGTGATCACGGGTCGTGGACTGCAACCTGGATGTTGGAGCAGCAGAGCTGAGGAAAGAGCTCTGGCCCCCAAGAGGCTGAGGGAAGCCTACACCATTGGGTGAGATCTGAGGTGCATTGGTGGTACTGGACGCCAGGTCCAGGCCACTGATAGAGAGTGACTAATGTGTTTAGTCAGTGGCCAGACGGCCTGAGGTTTGTGTTGGTATTATTTGTTTGCATGTTCGTCAATAAAGCTGGCTGATGCCTATGTTAAACTGGAACCTGGTGTCTGAGTGCCATTCCGCCTACTGAAGACGGCGATCCCAGAGCTGAATAACCCCGGGCCGAGCCAAGATGGGGGCCGAATATATGTGAGTGCGTCACATATGGTGGAGGCATGCGAAGGGCATAAGTGGCACATGCAAGAATTGGCACAAGAAGCAATATTTAAAGTTGCTGCAGTAAAATTTAAAGGGCCGGAGGCCTAATTGTGAAGTGGTGCTTAAAAGAGACTGCTCCCAGATATTCTCCGGTCCAGAGGCAGCCTTCCCACCAGGCAACAGATGTACAGGTCTAAGGAGAAGACACCTGTATACAGTCTGTTGCCTGTGTGGGAAGGCTGCCTCTGTGCACCGGAGAATATCTCTGGAGAAGCAGGGGACGCACCCCAGTACAGAGATTGTGTGTGTGTTAAAAGACTGTGTTGCTGCTACCTGAATTTTTTGGCCATGGAGGAACTCCTTGCCCAGCTGAAGCAGTCTATGAAGGAGTCTGAGCAGCTGATCATGCGGAAGGAGAATGAAAAGCTCCATGCAGAGTTGGAGGCAAAACATGAGGAGATAAAGGCCATTTTCAATCCTCTTCCACAGTCTGGGGATAATGGACATACCACAATCCAAGCAGCCTTGCTGGCTGGGTGTCCAGAGGAAAAGGCAGAAAAGACGGACGCCAAAGATAACAAGCTCGAGTGGTGTGATGGATGCCTACAGGTGGACATGTGCATGAGGGGATGTCCTGTGGCCAGGAGGCCGTATCGTCCGTCAAGGAGTGAGTCTACTTCGGGAGAGATGGTGTTGCTGAGGGACCTGTGTCCTGCCGTTGCCGTGGGCAACCATCTGGATCAGCACGAGCCTGCTACCACTGACCATCAGGAGGAGCCATGTTGGAGGTGCCACAGAGCAGTGGGATGTGCACCTGACTGCCCTCTCAGGAGGAGGCCAGAGAGGAGGCAGCTGCAAGCCCTGGAGTTCCAGGTGGATGCAGCCCCACCCCAGGCAGACATGGACAGTCAGCAGCAGAGATCCAGACTGAGCCCAGACATCATATCTGGTAAGACTGCTCCAGTGGGGTTGGTTATTTGCTGGGTGACTGTGGGTCATGGGCATGATCTATGTGAGGACTTGGCTGGGCTAGACGGAGGCCCAAATATGCTGACAAGCCAGAAGAGTCCTGAGAGCAGTGGACTTGCAGAGTCTGATGGACTCGGTTCCTTACATGCAATGGTGCATATTGAAAATGCTAACAATGAAGGAAATGTATCTGAGACTGTAATCAATACCTATGTCACACAGCCTGAGCAGGGGGAGGTTAGCTGGGTGTTAGCTCCAGTTATTGTGCCCCTGTGTGAACAAGCTTGAAGCTACAGCTTTAGAGGAGAGCTGCTCAAGTATGCCCATAGAGGTTGGGGTTAACAGTGCTAGGAGTATTGCAGAGGAGGTGTGTTTTGTGGTGGATGACCATCTGGAGAAATGGATTAACCCTACAGCTTCAGGTAGATCTACTCTGGTTGCCAGTAGCAACAAGGTGTCCTCTGCATCTCCTGTTGTGAAAACCTGTGAGTATGACTGCCAGGCAGCTGTGTGTAAAGTTTCTAGAGTCCAGTCAGTAAATGTGGGTACCCGTGACCCTAGCGCACTGTGTGTACGGGATGGTAACGTGCAAGTTGCAGGTCTGTCCCTAGTGGTTCTGGCTGGTAATAGCACAATGTGTGCAGGTGCGGTATGTGTGGGGGTTGATAGCTATTCTGAGACTGGTGCTGTCAATGCAGTTCCCCACAGAGCTGATGTGGTCGCCAGTAGCAATCAGGTGCGCTCTGCTGGTGTGGAAAAGGTGATTGAGTTGCCTGGTGTGTCCACGGCTGGTGCGTTGCCTGGAAGGGGAGAAGGCAAACCCTGGATATGAGGAGACTATGAGTGTGAGTGTGGTGGTTATTGACCATGAGGAACAAACAATCTGTGAAGAATCTCTATTTCAGTGTGGGAATGGACACTGCAATTTGTCAGTGCTTCAGTGTAAGGATGATGCTGATTATGCAAATAGGAATGATGAAAAAACTTGTGCAAAGAAAACAGGTGCCAAGGCAGATTTTGGGTGCAGCCCTGAGCGGGTATTCCAGAGATGGATCTTTGTGATGGAAATCCAGATAGTGACTATGCAGGGAATGAAGAGAACAGTCATGCTGGGACCTGTAGTGCACCTGAGGTAACTTGCTCCAATGGTTGCTGTTTGTCCAGTAGCTTTTACTGCAGTGGTCAGAAAGACTACAGTGACTGTAGGAATGGAAAATGTGAGCCGCTAGACCCAGAAAAGAAGAGGGGTTGGTCAGGCGCTAGTGAGGGGCAGGTCAGTATGATTGAACCCTCAGATGGGAAGGAAATCCCTAGTAATGAAGCTGAGGTAAATGCAAGGAATTCCCTATGTGCAGTGTTTGTCAGCAGTATCCCTGAGATAACTAGCAGGTATACTGAGAGTTCTTCCTTGGAGATAGATACAGAGGATGTGGAGGAAGTGTCTCCATATTTTATTGCAGTAAGGTCTGAACAGCGTCCTAGGAGAGGCGTTCTGTCTCCCCAGTCTGAACGGGGAAAACCTGCCATAAGTCATGAGGTTGGTGAGGTTCCTGAGCATGTTTGCTGTATACTCACTGTAAAGGAAATTAAAGTTTTGGAGATCGTGAACACTTCTCATATGTGTGTTGCTAGTGGTGATACCCAAGTAATAGAGAAGTGTGTAGACAGTGTACAGGGGTCTGGTGTGGACTCTGACGGGTTGGGTGAATTTGATAGCATGCCTGATGCAGGAGTGGTCATGACAGGCGCTAAGAGTTCTCCAATGGTGACAGCTAGTAGCCAAGAGGCAGAGCTTCAAGAGAGCGTCAGTGAGGACCAGATGACTTGTTTTGAAGGGAGGTTTTGGTCTCATCATGATCCTGCAGACAAAGAGGTAGCTGGTTTGGGCTCAGGTGCGCCCCAAGAGGCCATGGTGTATAGCGGACATGAGAGGTGTGTTGTGCTTACAGCTTCCTGTGAAGCTGGTGTGGTTGTTGGGACCAACCAAGGGTCTTTTGCTTATGAAAGACCCAAAATAGAGAGGACACTGCCAGGTGGGCACAAGGACAAGGTAGTCTGTGTGTGGGAGAAAGCTACAAAGTATGATAACACTGGTACTGGGGTTGTCAGCAACAGCTCTGTGAAGGTCAGCATGCCGGCTGAAGATGGTGACTTCAATGTTCCAGAGCAGGTATGCACGGTGCCACCTATGAAAAGTGGCTATGACTTAATTTTTGCCCATTGTAGGGTGAGTGCATGGGATGAACTGTATGTGAGCGATGTTGTCTCCTTCCCTGAAAATGTAGAGAAGACGTTGGCCCTGTGTAGGAGCTTTGACCCTGGAGGAAGGGTTGTACAGGGTGATCAAGGCCTACGGCCTTTATCAAATGGGGGGGATATGTGGCAGGGCGACCTTAGGCGGTCGCATGGTGCTGCCACTAGATGGCGTACATCAGGGGACTTGGTAGAAACGTGCCACTGAGGGCATGGTCTCGGTGGGGGAAGCCAGGTGTTGTCGGGCAGCAACATTAGGTTGCTGACACTCATATGTAGTATGGCTGATGTCCAGCCATTATGGGATGGCTTTCCCGGAACAGCTGCAGTTGGGTGGGTGGCTGTTCCCACGTTCCCATGTTCCAGTTCTGGGATTTACCCGGCCTATAACAAGCCTGGCTCTCCAGGTGATCAGCGGGCATGGTCTGCTACCTGGATTTTGGAGCAGCCGAGCTGAGGAAAGAGCTCTGGCCCCCAAGAGGCGGAGGAAAGCCTACACCAGTGGGTGAGATCTGAGGTGCATTGGTGGTACTGGACGCTAGGTCCAGGCCACGGATAGAGAGGGACTAATGTGTTTAGTCAGTGGCCAGACGGCCTGAGGTTTGTGTTGGTATTATTTGTTTGCATGTGCCTCAATAAAGCTGGCTGAGGCCAATGTTAAACTGGAACCTGGTGTCTGAGTGCCATTCAGCCTACTGAAGACGGCGATCCCAGAGATGAATAACCCCGGGCCGAGCCAAGATGGCGGCTGAATGTATGTGAGTGCGTCACAATAGGTAAACATTACACTCACATAGTAGTGATTACACTTTCATTCATAAATAAATAAATAGAAGCTGAGTATTACATCAATTTGTGCAAATAGAACCGCAATCATTATATATAAAATAATACCTGTTTAAAAGAAATATTTATTTGCTGTGTAAAAATAAAGATAAAAATGCTTAAACCTAAAAAAAATTAGTATATATGTAAACTATCAAACATCTCTTTTATCAGGGACTTTTATTTGCCGATCACAAGCAAATAACGGAGAAACAGTTCTTTCATAAATAGCCCCCCAAAATAAACCCGCTAATAAGTTTTATAAATATTTTTACTTGATTTTCAGATAGTTTACATATATACAATTTTTTTTAGGTTTAAGCTTTTTTATCTTTATTTTTATTTTTACACAGCAAATAAATATTTCTTTTAAATAGGTATTATTTTATATATAATAATTGCGGTTCTATTTGCACAAATCTATGTAATTCTCAGCTTCTATTTATTTATGAATGAAAGTGTAATTACTACTACGTGAGTGTAATGTTTACCTATACACAATGTTTAACACACGTGAGTGTATCGTTTACTACTGTCTGTCATAGAACCTCGTTCTGGGCATTTTGTGTATTTAAAGCCCGTTTTTTTTCTCATTGTTTTGTATGTATCTGAGGAAGCGGGACGTATTTCGTGAAATGCGTAATATGAATACTGAATGAATCCAATTCTTCTTTCCAACTTTGTTGAGCCTCGTGCTTTATAAATCCAGCGCTTCTCCAAGCCGCCCCATTTTAGCGAGAAGGTATCAAACTCTTCAAGCATCTTATTGTCTTCACCCTTGGCGTCCTCGTGGCATCACGGAGGGAGCGGACGGGAGCTGCTGTATCTCTTGCAATGACAACCAGAATGCTTTCAAACGAGCTGTACCGTGATTCTAGTACAGCCAAAAAAGGTGAGCACCTGACCTTCGGTTGCATCCTGCATATTTGTACACAGAATCCCAGCTGCACTTTTATTTGTAGTACTTCCCCACCATTCCGGAGTCTTCACACGAGCCACCGGGAGGAGAACACCTACTGTCATCCATTGTGATGTCACAAGAGGCTTAATTGTGAGGTCAAAATTGATGAATCCATTGAGTTGTCATAAGAGTCTACATTGTGAAGTCACAATTGAAGAATCCATTGTGATGTCACAATAGGCTTCATTGTGAGGTCAAAATTGATGAATCCATTAAGATGTCACAAGAGGCTTCATTGTGAGGTCACAATTGATGAATCCATTGTGATGTCACAAGAGGCTTCATTGTGAGGTCACAATTGATGAATCCATTGTGATGTCACAAGAGGCTTCATTGTGAGGTCACAATTGATGAATCCATTGTGATGTCACAGGAGGCTTAATTGTGAGGTCACAATTGATGAATCCATTGTGATGTCACAAGAGGCTTCATTGTGAGGTCACAATTCATGAATCCATTATGATGTCATATGGCATATATTGAAAGGCACATACCCTAAAAAATATCTTAGCGCCCTCCCGATTGAAGCAACACAACTTGACTGAAGATACACAGTCAGTGGAAACATCTAAACCCACAGGATCGTACTCATGTGGTCACCCCATCTGCAAATGCTGCAAACAAATTGTAGTTAAAGACCATTTCAAATCCACATCAACGGGTGAGGTATTTAAAATCAAAAACCACCTCACCTGCACAAGCGCTTATATTATTTACCTCATTACCTGTAACTGTGGAGCCCAATACGTGGAGCCCAATACCACTAAACTGTCAAGAAGGTTGATCAACTATAGGTATGATATAACCCATGGACGGTTGGTATATAGTCTACCCCGTCACTTTCAATTAGCACACAATAGCCAGGTCCCCGATTTTACTATTCAACCAATTGATTTTATTAGTCCTCAGGTATTAGATAGAACTTAAAGGGGTGTTATCGTTTCATTAAATGGTCTTCAGAATAAGGGGACAGTGAAAACAAGCAACTTTGCAATTGGATGTCATTAGCAAAGCTGCCTTGTTCTCACAGTGTCCCTTATCTTGTGTTTTTATTTACGCTGATATCCAGTGTGGGTCTAATCCCTCCTCCTTGCAATTCACTAGCTGAGAGCTCATTTACATTCTGTACAGCCCCTGGGTCGATTCACGGAGCTGTGTGTCTGACTCAGAGTTAGGGGCCTTAGCATTTTCTGTTTCCACACCTAGCAGAAACAGACTGCAGCAGATTGTACAATGAGAAAACATGACAGTTTTGACCCTGTGCCTAACTCTCCTGCATACACGCAGATCTGTGCCATTCTTAGAAAGCTGTAATACATCTCCAGCTGTGAGAGGAGATCAGTGCTCAGATTAGAGTGAATGCAGCCTGTGGTATGTATACAGCTCTTATGAAATAAGACTGATAGGGAGAGACACAGTGATATGTGGACTCAGAGGGGAGGGGGGGGGGGGTCTCAGGCCAGCAGTGAAGGGGAGATGATGTCATCCAGCTGGGAGGGGAAGAAACGCCCCTGCATTCACAGAGCTGGGAAGCTAAGAGAAGTGTGAATCAGCCGAAGTAAGGAAGCGATACATCCCCTTTAAGTATTGAGTCAAACGGAAGGATACTGGATATACAAACTGAACACACTCACTCCACATGGTCTCAACGAAATGCAGGATACTGTTCTTTAAAAACCTCCTTTTTCTATACACTACAGAAATTCTTTAGCTGGGCATGTTACAATATAAATTTCCTGTTTTGTCATATCATTTAAAAACATATATATTTTTTTATATATGTTTTGAAGGGTATATATATATTATTTGTATTAATAAATGTATAATGTTTTATTTACACTCTTAGTTAACTTTTTTATCCCCCATTTAATATTTATTATATTGCTTAACCCCTTACCGACATTTGCTGTACTCATACGGCAAGTGGGGGTGGGGGTTCCCGCAAATTCCCGTAGAGTACGTCAAGCGGTTTTTGCGCCTCAGGCGGAGGGCAAGATGCGGAGGGAAACCCCCGGTAATTCCAAAGGGCATCAGCCGCATCCCCCCGGGGCCGGGAGTGCGCCCCGGGCCCGGGGGATTAAACCCCCCCGATGCGGACATCGTGGTCGGAATCGCAGCTGCGGGGCAGGAGTGATCCGCTGCCCCCGATCCGGCCCCGAACGGCGTCAGCGCCGGCCCGGTTCCTCCCCAACGCCCGTTTCTGAATGACCACCGGGTTTTTCCCCTTCCCCAATGAGTCACGTGCAATATTGCGGGAGCGACCCCTTAAGCTTATGGACCCCTATTGCTAATGATCGGGAAAACTTTGAAATTCCCCCCGGGGGAAAAAGTGTAAAAAGTGTGAAAAAGAAAAAAAAAAAGTGAAAAAAAAAGTAAAACAAAAAACACAAAAAATAAAAAAAAAAAACACGTTTCCCCCTTTTCCCCCTTTACAAACGCCAATCCCCCCCCAAAAAGATCAAAATAAAATAAATACCCATATTTTTATCGCCGCGGAATACAGCCCCTTTAAAAATCTGTCTTTTAAATTAACCGTAAAGTGAACCCGTGAAAAAAAAAAAAAAAAAAAGTCACAGAATTGCGATTTTTGTTATCCTGCAGACATAAAATGGAGTAAAAAGTCTCAAAAACTCATATAACATAAAAGTGATGCCAATTTAAAAACATCGTTCACCCCCGCAAAAAAATCTTACACAGCTCTGTTACGGAAATATAAAAAAGTTCGGGTTTTAAAATAGCGATGCATAAATATTGTTTTAAAATAAAAACATTTTTTTTTTTAAAAAAAATTGTGCTTTCAAATAAAAAAAATACAAAAATTGGTATCACCGAAATCGGCTAAACCCCCACAGGAAAACAACTTGTCAGATACGCCCCGGTGAACGCTATTAAAAATAAAAATAAAAAAACACGCTGGGTTTGCAGTATTTTTTTCCCCCCCTGCCTTCCAAAAAAACGGTTTTAAAAAAGCGATCATAAATCCTTGTCCCCCCAAAAAATGATACCAAAAAAAGCAAAAACTCACCCCGCAAAAAATAGCCCCCATCAGCCCATAACAGAAAAATAAAAAAGTTATGGCTCTCAGACTGCGCGATCAAAATGGTTTCCTTTTCAAATAAAAGTTTTTTATTTTAAAAGCAGAAAACTAAAAAAATAACAAAGTGGTACCTGTAATCGTTTCAACCTGTAGTAAAACAGCAGTCATTTATACCGCACATTGACCGCTGTAAAAAAATAAAAAAAAAAAAACACTACCAGGATTGCTGTTTTTTTTTACAAAAAGCCTCACAAAAACCTTAAAAAGTGATCAAAGATCAAACCCCCTAAAAAAAGGGGGGACCAATAAAAAAATCAACTCATCCGTAAAACAACCCCAAAACAGTCCTAGCAAAAAATTTAAAAAGCTATGGCGCAAATAGGACAACTAAAAACCAACTTTTTTAAAAAACCCCTTCTATTGGGTAATAGTAATAAAACATAAAAAAATATATAAAATTTATATCATTGTAATTGCACCGACCCCCCCTGTAAAAATACCCCCTTTTATCCCCTATGGCGAATACGTAAAAATAAGCCCAAAAACAATGGCGGAACTGCGTTTCCCCCCCCCCCCCTTTCATGGCCCCAAAGCTAAAAAAAAAAAGACGGAACACCTGTGAGCCCAAAATGCAAAATAACCCTTAGAAGAGATCCCCGAGGGTGTTGAATCCAAATGGGGGAAAATTCTGGAAGGGTTTCAAAATGTTCAGTACTTTTGGGGGCTTTGTAAAGCGGGGCCCCCCCCATATATCTGTGCCCAAAAGCCAAATACGCTCCCCTCCCTTGTACCCCCTGCCATGCGCCAAACACAGTTTAACCACATGTGGGTATTGCCAATTGGAAGAAATTTTCGTAACACAATTTTGGGGGTTTTTTTTTCCCGATTCCTTGTAAAAATTAAAATTTTTTAGCAAAAATTTTCGATTATTGAAAAAATATTATTTTTTTTTTTTTCAGAGCCGATGCTAAAAAAATTTTGAAAAACCCCGTGGGGGGTTTTTATACTCATGACCCCCGGATAAATTTCCCTTTAAGGGGGGAGTTTCCTTGGGGTTTTTGGGTATTTATTATTTTGGAACCCCATGTCCCCAAAAAAAATTTTAAAAAATTTTAATAAAAGGGCCCCAAATATTCCTCCAATTCTGGGGCTTGTGGTTTGAGGGAAAAAAAACACTGGGGACAAGGATAATCTGAAAGGAAATCTAATTTTAATATTAATTTTAAAAACCTGACAATTTCCTATTCTTGCAATAATGTAAAAAAATTAAAATCTGAAAAAAGTGAAATTTTAAAATTTCCCCTTCCATTTTCTTTTTAAATTCCTGTGAAAAACACCAAAGGGGTTAATAAACTTCCTTTTTTTTTTTTTTGAATACTTTAAGGGGTTTAGTTTCTTAGATGGTCATTTTGGGGGGTATCAACAAAAGGGAAAAAAAAAAGTCACTTTTAGAAGGATGGTCCTAAAAATTTATATTCCCTTTTTTCTTAAAAATTTGAAAATTACTACTAAATTTAAAGCCCCCTAATGTCAAAAAAAAAAAAAAGATTTTTAAAAAAAATTTATCCCAAAACACAGCGGACATAGGTAAAATGCTTTTAAACTATTTTGAGTGGAATAACCATCGGTTTTACATGCAAAAATTTTTGAATTTTAAAAATTTGGGTAAATTTTTCAAATTTTTCACGATAATTTGATTTTTTTTCAAAAATAAACAAGCATTTTTTGGCCCAAAATTTCTTACATTTTAAAAGAAATGTGTCCAAGAAAAAAATCTCTGAATCACATGGATAGGTTAAAGTGTAAAAAATTTTATTTGAATAAAGTGAAGATTTAAAAAAGGGGCTCTGTCAGAGAGGAAAAAACTGCTCGCCGGTAAGGGGGGTTTAATATTATTAATTTTTATATATTGTTTTTCCCATTGATATTCAGCAATTGCTAAATCACGTGCACGTTGTTTATTTGTTTTTACTATGTTTATATCATGTGATCAATTGTTTGTATACGTAACTCATTGAACCTCGTTTCTAAATTGATCTATTAAAGTCCGTCCTGTGGAAACTTCATTGTAGGTATCTGATGAAGCAGAAAGAGATCTGCGAAACGCGTAATACCTGTATTCAAATAAATTCTACATTCTCAACTAAATGTTGAGTGTACTGTAGCAGTTTATTTTCAGGTTAAACTTTAATCCTCTCAACCAGGTGAAGTATTAAAACTTTAAAGCAAATCTCGAATCCTTTTTGAGTCAAGGGGGCTTATTTGAGGGCACAATTCATGAAACCATTGTATTACAAAAAGGTTCTTTTTTGGGGTCACAATTGATGAAACCATTTGAGTCACGAGGCTTCATTGTGAGGTACAACTGGGTCATTATTGTGATGTCACAAGAGGCTTTTTGGGAGGGGCACAATTGATGAATCGATTTTGATGTACAAGGGCTTCAATTTTTTAAGGCACAACGAGGGAATCATTATGTGTACAAAAGGTTCAGTATGAATTACAATAGATGAAACCATTGTATTACAAAGGCTTTCATTGTGAGGGCCCCAAATGAATCATCCATTTGTTTTCAAAGAGGGGTTCATTTGAGGTCACAAATTTTTAAAACCATTTGATGTCCAAAGGCTTTTGTATGAGTCACAATTTATGAATCCATTATGAGTCCATAGGCTTCATTTTGAGATAAATAATGAATCCCTTGTGATGTCACAAGAGGCTTTATTCTGAGGGGCACAACTGGGTCATCCATTTTTGTGTCCAAAGGTTTATATGAGGCACAGTTTAAATCCATTTGAGTCACATGAGCTTCATTTTGGGGGCACAAATTTAGGAATCCATTGTGATAAAAGAACGTTTTCCTTTTTCTCCAAAAGTTAATTTTTAACTGTCAGAGTGAAATTAGGTGCTGGAAATAAAAACGCAACGGTTGCTTTAAATTTTAAAATGGGAGCAGAGGATAGAATTTATCCCTTTTCACGTACCTTTTTTCCCGGGAAATCGTATTGTGTATGATGCTCCCTTCTTACTTGGCGGGTCCGGCTCCCTTCCCCTCCCTATCAAAGTTTTAGAGGGGAAAAGTGAAACAAAAAAAGGAAATTTTTCCTACTAAAATTTGCAGTGAAAGGTACAATGTGGGGGATTAGCTAAGCGCTCAGAAGAAAGACGTTAAGTTACAATGGGCCTTAAACATCTTAAGATAAAATTTTTATTCTAAAACCTTACGCGTTTTCCAGTATCCCTCGCTTTTATCAGCTAGAGCAAATACATAA
>JAODAL010074483.1:0-14357 GCA_025379985.1 Phyllomedusa bahiana
AAATCGGGGGTTTAAGTCCAAGCGTTTCTTTTATTGAAATGGTCGGTGGTAAGTCTAGTTTTCAAATAAAAGGGTGGTTTCACCCACATAGTTAACCGCAGGACCCATAGTAAAAATGTTTCCAAGGGGAATTACAGTATAATAGGAGTTAACATAAATTTCTCCTTCGTTTTAGGATTCAAAAAATTCACCCCTTTTTAATCACACAAAACCAATTAATAAAAAAAAAGGAAAGGGAAAGGGGCCCCAAATTTTTTGAACACCAAAAAGGGTTAGTTTAGATTTAGATATCTTAAACGTTCTTAACTAATTATTTTTAAGATTGGTAGATTTTCTGTATGACATAAAAGGGTTGATTAAAAATTCAGGAATATTTTTAAAACTTGTCTCAAAGGGCCCTTTTTTTTCCCTCAAAATAGTTGGGGGACCACAAAAAATCTTTAAAGGGTAGAAATAAAGGGGGATTCTTTTATTCTTTGTTTTTGAACAGTTCTAGATAATAATTATTTCTACCCAAATTTAGAAACCTCATTTCTTTTGTTTCATAAAAATTTTTTTTGGGATAGCCTCAAACATGGGAAATTTCTTGTCTAGTTTCCAATTTCCTCACATTTCTGATAAAATCCCCTAAAATTTAAAAAAAAACCCTCAAATTTGGCTATATGGTAACAAAATCTATCATTCTATTGGGGGTTTGTTGGATAATAAACATGGTGTTTCTATCTTGGGTTAAAAACAAAAAATTCAGTATCAATCCCTGTGTCTGAAAGTATGACCCCGTTCTAGAATGGAATTCTACTTGAGAATAAGACATGGTAAACTTTAAAATTGGAATTGATTTATTCAAAAAGTTTGAAACCATGTAAATTTTTATTTCAGTGCCCCCTTTCCAAAAAGAAGAGCATCTTGTATGCCCCTCCCCTCAGTAATTTTGAATGGTGGGACACTAATAAAACTCCTCCTCCAACCAGAGACAAAAGCATTGCCTACGTGGGCCCCACGTTTTGTTTTCCCCCTGGCGGTCCCCCTAATTGTAAGTAAAATTGTCCCAAATAAAAAAAATTTTTTATGTTAAACAAAATGAGCAAGCAATGAACCAAAATTCCTTACATCTTTTCCTAAATTCAGTTTTATCCATAAATTTTTTTCTTTAAAAATCCTAACCCCACTATTTCATCCTAACCTCACATGAGGAAATTAAAAGGGAATTTCCCCAGTTATCAAATAAAACCGACTTACTATCAAACCAGCCGATAAGGGGGGGTGGCGATAGTAATAAAAAAGATACTAAAAGGTTATATAGCCAGGCAATGAGACAAAATTTTCAGATTCAAAAGTTTATCGTGTTCTTTCCCAAAGATCCAAAACGGTTTTTCAATTAAAAAAATCCCTTAAGAACAGGCTTTTTTAATCAATTATTTACAGGGATTAAAAAAAAGTTTCGTCCAACAATACCCATACCCCTTTTTTTAATTCAAAGGGCCCTTTTTAAAAAAAATTTCTCCAAAAACACAATCTATGATTTAAACCCCCAGGGAGACCCATAGTCTCAGGAAAGGGGTTTATTGTTTGTAATGTATCCATTTTTTTTTAGATAGGTCTTTTTCAAAATACATAAATTTTCAAGATCCTATCTTAAAGAAAACCACGGGGTTTTTTTACAAAAATTAAAATTGACTTCAAGAAAAACTTGGGCAGTTTCATTTGATTTTGGAGTTTATATACCTCCATAGATCATGCACAAGGTCTTGGAGCTATAGCGAAGATTTTGGATAAAACTGAATTTACGGAAGATAGTAAGGAATTCGTCATTGCATTGCTACATCTTGTATTAACATGCAATTATTTTGTATTTGAGGACAAGTTTTACTTACAATTATGTGGGACCGCCATGGGAACTAACGTTGTCTCTGAGTTGGAGGGAGGGTTTTTTTGGGCCCACCCCTTTTCGAAAATGAGGGGGTGGTGGCAAAACAATATGACGTCTTCTTAATTTGGAAGGGCACTGAAATACAATTACATGAGTTTCACAACTTTTTGAATAATATCAATTCCAATATTAAGTTTACCATGTCTTATTCTCAAAATAGAATTCCATTTCTAGACACGATGGTCATACTTTCAGACACAGGGATCGATACTGAATTATTTGTTAAACCGACAGATAGAAACACCATGTTATATTATCACAGCAGCCACCCACATAGAATGATAGATTCGTTACCATATAGCCAAATGTTGAGGGTTAAACGTATAGTGGATATTCATCAGAAATGTGAGGATACATTGGATATTATGACAAAGAAATTCTATGATAGAGGCTATCCTAAAAAACTTGTTATGAAACATAGGAATGAGGTGTCTAATTTGGATGGAAGTCAATTATTATCTAGAACTGTTCAAGAAACAAAGAATAAGAGAATCCCCTTCATTTCTACCTTTAATGATTTTAGTGGTCCCATCACATCTATTTTGAGAAAACACTGGCACATTTTGAGACAGAGTTTTAAACATATTCCTGAATTTCAATCATACCCCTTAATGTCATATAGGAGATCTACCAATCTTAAAGATAGATTAGTTAAGAACGATATTAAGATATCTAAATCTAAACAAACCTTTTTAGGTATTCAAAAGTTTGGCACCATGCGGTTTCATCTATGTGGGTGAAACCACCTGTGATTTGAAAACTAGACTTAACCACCGACATACAATTAGAAAGAAACGCTTGGACTTACCAGTGTACAAGCATTTTGTCGAGGCATGTCACTCTGAATGGAATTTAAATGCATTGTGATAGATGGAGTAGTCCCTCTTAAAAGAGGAGGTGATAGGATTACAACATTAAAGAAAAAGGAATTGAGATGGATCTTTGAGTTAAATGCGCTGAAACCAAATGGGTTGAATGTTGACTTTAAGATCTCCCAGAAGATGTGTAGGTAGTTTGTCCCTCCTTTTGGAGATTTCCATTTTCTCTTACTTAGTTTGGTTGATTGTGTCTATAATTAATAATATATCTAATTATATATTTTTTCATATATTTTTTTCATTAATATTTGTTCTCTCTTCTTTTCTTTTTTTTTCTAGAAACGTGGATGGGGACTGGATGAACTTTCTCTAATTTTGTTTTTATAATTTTTTTCATTTTTTTTCATTTGTTTAATTTTATATTTTTTTGAATAAATAAAACTTTTTTGGGGGGTCACTTGTTCTGTGTCTGTGCGTGTCTGCTGGTCGGAGCATTTGTGCCATGGTAGTATTGCACTCCTCTATAGGGTCATTCTATGCATTTATTAAGTATTCTTATAGTGGTATTGTCTGGCATATATTTGGACACATTGTGTCTGTGGTCGTGGGATTTTCATTAATATATGGAAGGTGAGAAGTCACCGGTTTTAGGGGGACATGTGTACAACGTGCTGGCGCAGGGCTTGTCAATTTGAGAAGCTTTTGTGCCGTGCACGTTGTGGTTCATTTGAGCTGCTCATCATATATGAGTATCCTTGGATGTTCTTATCACTTGCCCTCCTTTCTTACTTTATTCTTTTAATGGACCCTTGTACCACTTAATTTGAGCAGCTTATGCCGGGTATTACACATTTGAGGTAATAATCTCTTTAACAACACGGTCCGTATGCTACTTTGTAAGCCGTCACATGAGCCCGGGTGCTGTTTCAGCATCGGAGCTCGTGTTGTACTGGCTTCCCTTTAGCAATATGGCCGCCGTATGTTTAAGGGCGCTAGTGCGCTTTTGGCGCGGATTTTCCCCTTCGAGTCAAAAGTCTTTCTCCATGATTACGAATGAGTTTTCTTCCGGACATGCGCGGTACAGTCCATAGGACGCCGTTCATGGGAATACTCCATGTAAGCATGGCATTTGTTTTTATTTCTTTATCTATGTTAATAAGTGATTGGAGGAATTTGGATCCGCCCCCATCCCTTCATGCTTATTATGTAAGATGTAATATTGTATGTTTTTATTGTATCTGTCCAAAAATGTCTTAATAGTGTCGTTCACTTAGCACTGTTCATAGTATATTTAGTACGATTTTCATATTCTGATCACTATATCACTTTGAGATTGTTAATATATCAGTATATTTAGAATTTTTTGTAAACTTTTGTGATTTGCATATTCATTATTCATTATACACCCCTTTATATACCATGCACTTTCACCCTGTATTTGCTTGAGAAAGGCTCCTGTAGCCGAAATGTCGCTTTAGGATATGTTGGAATAAAAGTTTTTTGCAATTTTTGGAACCTGGAGTGCTGCGAATCTTCCTTGAATATATACATTATATATATATAGAGACGGTGACAGGTGAAGTTGCTGAGGGAAGGTGTTTTTCCCCGAGAGTACTCTCTTACATGGCTTTAGGGAGCATATGGACAGATGCGTGTCACAGAGAGGCCTGGGCTCGGTGAAGGAAAGCCGACGATTTTGTGTGTCAGTAACAATATGTTACTGACACATTTAGTATAAGCGGCTCCAATCCGCCTTTTCCGGGTCGGTTTTTCCTGGCGTGGTCAAAGAGCCGGGCGGGTGGCCACTGCCACGCACCAGATGAGGCTGGCCTATAAAGCCTGAGTCTGCAGGCCTGTGTTTGTTCTCTGGGGGAAAACTTGGCATTAAGAGTGAAGCCCTGCTGGGAGCTACAGACTATGAGTCTAGAGAGGAGACCTCTGTTAGTCAGCGCTCAGACGAGCAGGTATTTCATTTATGTTTTGGCCTGAAGCTTAAGGCCTTTTTGCATCATTTGTGTACTGAACAAATAAACCCAGGCAGCGGCTGGACTTGAACTTTCACATCCTGTGTCTCTGTCTGCTGAAGCCCATATTGCCTACCTGCGGCTGATCTCCCTCACATATGGTGCTTCGGATGCGGGTCAAGGCTGCAACTGTGCAGCAATCAGAATCTGCTATTATGGATGAGCTCCTGAAGCAGCTGATTAAGGCGAACTCCAGCCTCCAGCTGATGACGGCCCAAAACCCGCAGAAGGTGCACGAGGAGGCCAAGCGAGCTCAAAGCTGAAACAAATGCCCTGCTAATAAAGCCAACGCCCTCACCCTGAAGGAGCAACAGCAGATTAACAGGCAGCTGCAGGAGCAAGTACAAGCTGTGGCGCAAACTGCGCAGAGATAGTCAGGCTCACTCCACCCACCCGGGCTGCCGTACAGACATCTCTGCAGAAAATGACGCTCACGGACGACGTCGAGGATACTTGCTCTCTTCGAAAGGGTGGCAGAGCGAGAGCCAACACCTCTGACGCACTGGGCTGAGGTAGTGGCGCCGTTCCTGACTGGTGAATCTCAAAAGGCGTATTTCGACATCAGCAAGCAGGATGCCAAGGAGTACGCAGAATTAAAGGGTGAGATCCTGGCCGCTTGGGGGTTTAACGTCCAGTGCAGGCCCTCCGAGTGCATAATTTGACTTTTTCCCACACCTGCAGCTCGCTCCCCGATGTCGTCTGGTCCATCTGGTGAAAAAGGGGGCTGCAGCCGGAGGAGTCAAATCTGCCCAGATGGGGGAGAAAGTGGTTGTTTGGGCAAGTTTATCCCTCCCTGCCCCCGGAGATCCAGTGCTGGCAAACCCAAAGACATCCCCAGCAGCTTGTTAACCCGTTTTAGAGGTACAAAGCCACGGAGGACTTTTTCAAACTGGGCCCCCTGAACGCCCCAACCCGGGGAACAGAAGCGGCGGAGTGCCTGGTAAAACTGCCCCATATCAGAAAGGGTGAAAAGCATCCCAAGGGAGGAGGCCCCAAGGTGGAACGGATGCAGGAGAGGAGAGGTCCCAGATGGACAGGCCGGTCAAGGGCAGAGTTTCAAGCAGACCGGGGCCACGTGTTGTGTTGGCAGTGTCGGGGGCCCGGGCATGTTGCAGCGAACTGTCCTCTTTCGTGAGCCATGGAGTGCGACTCAGCTAGACGGAGGTCATTTTTTTGCCAGAAACCCGTGTGCTCTGCTGGGTCTGTTACAGAAACTGATCAGCAACTTTGCCACATCAAAGTGAATGACTACCCTGTAACGGCTCTATTGGACTCGGGGAGCCCGGTCACTCTGGTGCACGCTAGCCTGATAGACCCTTCAGCCCTCACCGGACAGGTTATAGGAGTCCTGTGCATCCATGGGGACAACCCAAAGGGTATCTACAGCCCAGTAAAACTTGATACTCCATGTGGAACTTGCCTCTCATGAGGTGGGGGGTGGTGAGGTCCTTAATGATCCTGGGGAAGATTTCCCCCTGTTCTGGGATTTGTGGCAAAACAAGGGTTCAGGTAATCTGAGTAGTAATAATGGTGATACTGTATACCCTGTTGTGGACCCAGAACCATTCGACCCTGATTCTAACGTTCAGGCTGTAGGGGTGACCCTGGAAAATAGTGATTTTCCCTAGTTGTTTTGGCAGGTGAGACTGAGGAACAGGAAGAGGTAGCGGCTATGCCTGATTTGGAGGTCTCGCGGGATAATTTTGGAACGGCACAACTTTGAGATCCTACCTTGGCAAGAGCCAGGGAAAATGTTAAACTAGTGAATGGGGAGCCTCAATATCCAGGGGCGGAAAACGTGGGTTTCCCCCCCATGGCAGTAACCCGGAATTGTTATATCAGGTTGACAAAGTCCCTGGGGAGGTGGTGGAACAGTTAGTGGTACCCCAGCCCTATCGGAGAATGGTCTTAGGCCTTGCCCACAAGCACATATTAGGAGGTCACTTAGGGAATGAAATGACCAAAGAGCGTATCCTCCAGAGGTTTTTCTGGCCAGGAGTGTACACTAATGTGAAGCGGTACTGTGTCTCCTGCCCTGAGTGTCAGTTGACCGCTCCGATGCCCCATTTCCGCACCCTCTGGTGCCCTTGCCCATCATAGAGGTACCCTTGAGAGGATAGCGAAGGACCTAGTGGGCCACTAATAAAGTCTGCTAGGGGCCACAGTATCTATGGTGGTGATGGAATTAAAGCCACCCGCTACCCGGGGGCTGTTCCTTTGCGAAACACCTCATCCAAAGGGGATTGCTAAGAAACTATTCCATATGTTCTCCCGTACAGGTATAACCGAAAGAGATCCTGACGGATCAAGGAACCCCCTTTATGTCCCGGATCATGAAAGAGTTGTGTAAGTTGTTCGGTATCAAGCACCTGCGTACGTCTGTGTATCACCCACAGACAGACGGTCTGGTTGAGAGATTCAACAAGACGCTAAAAAATATGCTTAAGAAGGTGGTCAGTAGGGATGGAAAGGACTGGGACTGCTTGTTGCCATATTTAATGTTCTCGGTAAGGGAGGTTCCACAGTAATCCACAGGGTTCTCTCCGTTTGAGTTGGTCTATGGGAGATGCCCACGGGGCCTCCTGGATATAGCCAAGGAAACTTGGGAGCATGAGGCTACCCCGTACAGGAGTGTTATCGAACACATCTCCCTCATGCAGGACCGAATTGCTGCGGTCATGCCCATTGTTAAGGAGCATTTACAGCAGGCACAGGAAGCCCAAAGTAGGGTCTATAACAGGTCCGCCAAGGTGAGGAGCTTCAACCCTGGGGATCGGGTATTAGTGTTGGTGCCCACCCTAGAGAGCAAGTTCCTTGCACAATGGCAAGGGCCCTGTGAAGAAAATTGACTCAATATGAGTCCTCTCTCCAACCTAGACAAGTCAGCCCCCCAGCCCCCCAGGAAAGCAATTTACATGTTAATCAGCACAGCCAAAGACCCATTGTAAATGCTCTCCATAGGATGTTGGCACAGCAGGATACATGGACACCTCAAAAGAACCCTCACTTCCATCAATTAGCACTGAACAAATGCTGCCTCAAACCTCCAAGCTTCAAAGACTTCAATTAATCAACCCTAGCCGACCCGTCTCCGATATTTCATATAGATTTATAGGCGACCAGCTCATAACTGGTCCATGGCGAGTTCATATTGCAAAACATGGAACTCCCCACACACACAGCCACCATTTCCAGGTTTCTGAGGCGCAGGGGGACCGAGATATCCAGAACCGGACCTATGGAGCCCATAAGATAGGCGTGTCTGATATCTGGGCGTCGTGTAGGCCCAGCCGATTCTTATGGTGCTACCGGCTCGGTTCTGTGCCAATGCCCTGCCGCGTTATGGTCCATTTTTGTGTTTGTATCAGAAACTGCATGACTTGAGTGGGAGGAGTTCTTAGACTGTCCCAGGGGTGTGTGGGGGCGTGAAAGGGGGCTGCCACGTGGGCTGTCCCCTCACAGATATAAGCAGGAGCCCGTGTGGGCTCTGCCGTTGATCCAGGAGGGGGGGGTACCTAAGAGCATGTCCAGGAGCATCCGTACACAGCAGCCAGGCCACATAAGCCCCCCATGTGAGCCCAGAACCAAGCCCGAAGGTAACTTGACCCATTTTAACTGCCTTTTGTCTGTAACCCATGCTTGTATGTGCACCTCTGACTTACCTGTATATTATTATCCTTTTGTATATATTTGTCTAGTGTGCCCTCCAAGGCTAATTAAATCTATAAACTTTAATCTGAGTTAGCCCGTCTTGATCATCGGCCCTCACACGCCTAGTACTGGGTCTATACTATATAGCAAACCCCCAAGGCTGTTTCCCGGCCCTTTTGTTCCAAGTCGGTCACGGACCGGTTTTTAAAAACTAAACTAGAACTGGTGGCAGCCATTCAGGGTTCTGGAGGAGGAAAATGGTTCTCTCGTCCTACCTGGTTCTCCCGGGCCCGTGTGGACCGGGTTAACATTGGAACAGTATCTGGCTTCCCTTTTGTGCACCCCTAGGGGGCCGTGCAACGTCGAGATACACCCCAAGTCAGGCCGTCGTCCCTCGAGTGGGCCGGCGGACTAGGCTGTTTTCGTCACAGGCCCTATGAAATAATTGAAAAGGTGGGAGATGTGAACTACAAAGTGTACCAGCCAGGTAAGCGTAAGCCAGAGCAGTTTTTACCATGTCCAATCTCATTAAGCCAGGGATGACAGAGAGACCCTGACTGCAGTAAGCGCCCACTATAGAGCCGTCCCAGAAGTGTTTGTATCAAGTCCCTGTCCAAGTCGTAAAAAACAGGAACCAGGGAATTTAAAACAACTAATTCAGACGTGTTTTCAGAGGTACCAGGGCGAACTACTGTCATAAAACATGACATTGTGACAGAACCAGGGGTTAAGGTTCATTTGAAACCATACCGGGAACCAGAGGCTCGCAGATGAGCCATATCCGAAGAGGTCCAAAAAATTTTAGATCTCGGAGTGATTGAGGAGTCAAGAAGCGAGTGGTCAAGTCCTATAGTGCAAATACCGAAACCAGATGGCTCCTTACGCTTCTGTAACGATTTTCGGAAACTTAATGAGGTGTCAAAATTTGATGCCTACCCAATGCAAAGGGTAGATGAGTTGATTGAGAGGCTAGGTCATGCCAGGTACTTCTCTACCGTAGATCTAACTAAAGACTACTGGCTGGTTCACCTTACGGATAGGGCCAAAGAGAAGACAGCTTTTGATACCCCAGAGGGTTTGTACCAAAATGTCTGCTTACCTTTGGTTGCATGGGGCTCCGGCAAACCTTTCAGAGGGTAAATGGATATCACCTCCTCAAGCCTCATCGAAGGTATGCATCAGCGTATCTAGACGATATCATTGTATTCAGTGAGGACTGGAACAGCCATTTACCCAAGGTACAGGCTGTGCTTAATTCCCTGAGAGAAGCAGGGCTGACAGCAAACCCAAAGAAATGTGCCTTGGGTTTGGAGGAAGCCTGGTACCTGGGGTATGTGATCGGTAGGGGTATTATAAAACCTCAGATCAATAAAGTGGAGGCTATACAGTACTGGCCCCAACCCACAACAAAAAGACAGGTGAAGACCTTCTAGGTATAGAGGGATACTATCGGAGGTTCATTCAAAACTTTGCGAGTATCGCAGCACCCCTGACGGACCTGACACGGAATAGTAAGTCCATCATGGTCACTTGGAACCCAGAGGCGGAGACTGCGTTCCAGGTATTAAAACTGGCTCTCTCTGACAGGCCAGTACTTATTACCCCCAACTTTAAAAAAGACTTTATTGTGCTGACGAATGCGTCTGATGTGGGACTGGGTGCAGTACTTCCCAAGAAGTAGATGGAGAGGAGCATCCCGTCACATACCTAAGTCGGAAGCTCAGGGCCTCCCTGAAAAGAACTATAGCCATTGTGGAACGTGAGTGCTGGTTTAAATTTAATTGGGCCCTTGAGTCCCCCAAATATTATTTACGGCCCCCAAACTTCGGTTAAATCACGGACCACTCCCCCTTAACTTGGATTGTGTTCAAGCGAAGAGAGGAACGCTAGGTCACAAGGTGGTTCCGAACACTACAAAACTTCAAGTTCACTGTAGAACATAGAGCAGGGAAGCTACAAGGTAATGCTGATGCTCTGTCGAGAACGCACTGCATGGTGGCTAAAAGTGTCCGACCCCACAAGTACGAACAGAGGGGAGGGTATGTGAGACATGACAAGGTTAAGTTGCTGAGGGGAAAGGGATTTTTCCCCGAGTGTACTCTCTTACATGGCTTTAGGGAGCATATGGACAGATGTCTGTCACCGAGAGGCCTGGGCTCAGTGAAGGAAAGCCGACGGTTTTTTGTGTCAGTAACAATATGTTACTGACACATTTAGTATAAGCGGCTCCAATCCGCGTTTTCCGGGTCGGATTTTCCTGGAGTGGTCAAAGAGCCGGGCGGGTGGCCACTCCCACGTACCAGATGAGGCTGGCCTATAAAACCTGAGTCTGCAGGCCTGTGTTTGTTCTCTGGTGGAACTCTGGCATTAAGAGTGAAGCCCTGCTGGGAGCTACAGACTGTGAGTCTAGAGAGGAGACCTCTGTTAGTCAGCGCTCAGACGAGCAGGTATTTCATTTATGTTTTGGCCTGAAGCTTAAGGCCTTTTTGCATCATTTGTGTACTGAACAAATAAACCCAGGCAGCGGCTGGACTTGAACTTTCACATCCTGTGTCCCTGTCTCTGTCTGCTGAAGCCCCCTATTGCCTAAACCTCGGCTGATCTCCCTCACAATATATATATATATATATATTCCTTGCTAAGACACAGATCTGTGAATGACAGCTAGGAACCATTTAAGTGTTTTTTCAAGGTTTTAAAAATCGTTCTCTACTGGCATTCATTACAAACTCTTTGCACTGTACCCGCCTTACTAATTCCACCTTTTCTTACTTCTTGGTGAAAATTGACATGGTGTTGCTAAGGATATCACTATCCCAGATTGCCAGTAAAATGTGTTAAGGCATCAAGGAGGCTCATGGTGGAGGAAGCAATAAGAATAAAATAAATTTGCTATAACTTTATTATTTTAACATTAAAGGGGTTGTCTCACTATGTTGATTCATCTTACCTCAGTCCTGTTTTCTTGGTTTCACTTTGAATTTAGGGGCGTGTTTACTGGCTTCCACTAGGCTGCAGTAGAAGCCAGGTCTGTCGCCATAGCAACTTGTGCTGGCAGCCTATCATGAGAGATTGAACAAGTCTGTAGCTATAGCGACCTGAGGAACTGATGCAGCCCATACAAGAGGGGATATCTAGGAATAGTTTTGGACACTGTTCATGGACATAAAATTGCAAAGTGACTTGTTTTTGCAAGATCTTTAACATAAAAAGCAATCCTAGTAGTGAGACAACCCCTTTAAAGACCACAAAACATCAAATCTAGTTTACTAACATCTCTATAAAGGGTCACAAGTACCAATGTCCCAAGATTCCAGTTAGAAGGCTTGAGAAAGGAAGTTTATCTTCTGAAACGTCGCTTGACTGCTCGTCAGCTCTGTTGCTATCAGCTGATATTACTGCACGGACTATGTACGGACTTCTGATGAAGACGATTACATCACTGGGTTTTTACGGTTTCAAATTCATTTGTTATATTGCCTCATAGCAGAAGTATTGGAAACTATATGATACATTGTTGCTAATAAGCAGTAAAAAGAAACATAAAAAAGATACGTTTTGTGCCCTCATGTTGTTGTTATTGACCTACAGTAACTGCCCCCATTGAAATAAATTCAATATCAGTACAAGTATGGCCACTCCTTTGTTCTGAACAGAGTTTCTTGGGCCGGTCCTCAAGATAGGTTTGGGTCCCAGAGGTAGGATCTGCATCTTTTAGACCTTTATGGCCTATCCTGTCGATATGCCCTAAATATCTAAGATGGGAATACCCCTTTATCTATTTGATACAAGAAAATGCTATATTAACTCATTAAAATTAACTTATTCTTTATTTGTTAGAAGAAATGAAAAAGCCTGGATTCAGAGAGACTAGAGGAAATATGTGGTTGTTCATTTTAGAGATTTATTTCAATTAAAATGTGTTTTTTCCCTTGTTTTAGAAATGTTACCATTTTTTATTCCAACGGTACCGTCTAGAGCATTATACGGTTTCTTCCAACTGGCTTGCCATTGGTACAGTTCTGCTGTTCAGTCTCCTGTCCTTTTCTCGTTCCATCGCCCTGTTTAGAGGTGAGTTAGTTCTTCCAGTTTTAATCATTTGTAGAATTGATGCCTTGTATTGAGGAATGTGATACCAGTGGCGACAGGGGCGTAGTTACAGGGGGTGCAGCGGTAGCAGTCGCTACCGGGCCCTGCAGCCTGAGGGGGCCCAAAAGCCCTCCTGCCACATAGGAAGACACCAATGGCGCATGGTAACTGGGGCCCCCATTTCACTTTTTGCACTAGGGCCCAAGAGTTTGAAGTTACGATTCTGAGTGGCGGTGACATCAGTGGGTGTCAATTCAGAGGAGGCTTTATATGGAAATCAAGGTGTCTTCACAGCAGGTTCAAGCCTTATGGCCAATTAGTCTGAGAGGAGCCTAAACTTGCATGCTTCGTATCAACCACTCAAATGGGTGTTGAGAGAAATAGCACCCTCTGAAGTAATTTAGAAATTGTATCTAATAAATCAGATTTCTTACCTCTGTTCCAAAACCTAAAAAATTAATCTACCGTTGTTCCAAATCATACCTACCCGCGGCATGGGGGAGGAGGGGCGGCAGCCCGACGGCCCCATAGACATGCATAGCTCTCGGCGCATATTCGCCACAAATAATTGACATGTCACTTATCTCCCCACACATACAATACAATCGTATTGTACGAGCGGGGAGAGGAGGCGTAATCCATAGTTATCTATGAGAACTATGGCTTTACTGTAATTATGGGGTGCATTTTCCCGCTTATTAAGCGCAGTTCACCGCGAAACACGTGACGAAATGCGCCCCAAAATAGGCCGTTTGAACATACCCTAAAAAGAAGAGTTTTTTTTTTCTTTTCAATTGATGAGAGGGCAACCCTTGATTACACAGAAGCCTGATGATCAGTTGATTGCTATAGGTCCAGTTTCTCTTGACATCTGGTAAGCAGAAGCGAAGTCTGACTGTAGACTTTCGATGCCAAGCTGGAGCCTTCAAATTGTTGATCCTCCATATAATATATGGACTGGCCTGGCTGGCCTTATCCCAGCTCATGAAAGGTGTTTAGAGAGGAGGACACCCATTCTAAGGGCCTGTCCCCACGGCACCGAGCAAATACCGATTGGATTATCCGACCGGTATTTGCTCTGTTTTTGTGGCTGTACACACGGCTGCAGGTGGCCGGCTTTTCTCCGCTGTTTGCGGAGAAAAGCCCTCCTTTTCGCATTGATGTATTCATATTCCGCCTGAAAACTGGGCGGAAAATTGAACATGCTCAATGTTTATCAGACCGCCGGCGGTTCAAAAAACGTCCAGCGCAAAATCTTTAGAACTGACCTTAAAGGAAAATCCGTGCAACGGTCCCCACTGCACGGATTTTCCATTAAGGTCCGTTCTAAAGTTTGTCAGCCGGTTTACAGATGGCTTTCAAAACTGAAAACCGGCGTAAAAACTGGCCGTGGGGACAAGCCCTAAGATGTCTTGTGCCCTAGAAGGCCATATTGGGATGGCCTGTCTTCATTAGTTAACACCCATAAAGTGCCTCATATTTTTGATTTTAGTTTGCTTAATTAGATATACTTGTGTTTTCAAATGTTGTAGCTTTTTGTTTCTTACTTTTATGAACATCCCTGTGGACGGCCATGTTGGAGGCACAACCTTCCTTCCCGTATTTATTTCTATAGTACAGCAAGCTGTGTTTGCTTTATGGCAGCTTAAATGAATAGAACTCATTTGACATAAAAAAATTTTTTTTTTCCAAAATGCAAATTGAAATAATGTCATTTTCTGATAACAGATTTCCTCATTCTCTTTATAACTCCAAATTTTGCAGGCTACCACACACCATTAGATTTGTATCCTGAGTTTTACAGAATTGCCAAGGACCCAACTATTCACGCTGTGCCAGAAAGCA
>JAODAL010074484.1:0-14357 GCA_025379985.1 Phyllomedusa bahiana
AAAAAAAAAGCAAGAGGCCATATGCAGTAGCTGTGAGGTGGTCAGCAAGAAAAACAAAACAAGCGGTGGGCCCCAAGAACTAACTCCACTGGGGGGCCCCCCAAAAAATAATCCCTGGTGGCCCCAAAAAAACAACTCCAGGTGGCTCCAAAAAATAGCTCCACGGGTGTGCCTCAAGAATCAATTCATAAGGTTCCAAAAGAATCAACCCATTGGTGGTCCCCAAGAATCAACTCCATGGTGGCCCCCCAAGAATCAACTCCATGATGGTCCCCAAGAATAAACCCCAGTGATGGTCCCAAGAATCAACTCCCTGGTGGTCCCCAAGAATCAACTCCAGGAGGCCCCCCAAAAACTAATACATGGGGGGCCCCCAAGAACAATTCCACTGGGTGGACCCCAATTGAACCCCAGGGGTGGGCCCAAAAAACAAAACTCCACTAATGAGCTCCAAAACTAAACTCACTGTTGGGGCCCAAAAATAACCCCATAAAAGGGCCCCCCAAAGAAAATAACTCCATTTTGGGCCCCAAGAACTATTCCCGGTGGGCTCCAAGAATCAACTCCAATGGTCGGCCCCAAGAATCAACGCCACTGGTGGGCCAAAAAAAAATCAAATTTAGTGGTGGGCCCCAAGAATCAGCTTTACAGGTGGGGTAAAAATAAACTCCGGGGTGGGCCCCCAAAAACCCCAATCCACGGTGAGCCCCAAGAAAAACTCCAGTGATGGGCCCCAAGAATAAACCCTTCCACTGGGGCCCCCAAAGAAAAACCCCACTGGGGGCCCCAAGAAAAACTCCACTGGGGGGCCCCAAAAATAACTCCACTGCCCAGGGCCCAAGGCAAACCCCCGGCCAACACTGCACCACTTGCCCCCCTACAAAAAAGTTCACTTCTTTTAACTAAATTTGGGCCCCCAAAAACTCTGACCCCTAGCAGTGTTATAGTTACACCATAAAAAACCAAAGAAACAAACAAATTCCATAGAAAAATTTGCCTGCAAGGATCACAGTTGAGTTACAGTCTCAATACGGTATCGGATTTCTACACCAGCATTTAGTGTGTTTACGCTAGCTCTCTTGTTTCCATTTGGGGAAAAAATTGTTTTTGTTCACACGTCCTGTACTGCTTTTAACAGCTTTTCCTTATGGTGGAAGAAAAAGAAAAAAAGCAAAACCTCCAACTTCGATCCAGTGGATCCCACCGCCTCTCCGAAGGGAGAAAGGTGTTGGAAAAATCAGGTAACTTACAATTCATTTGGGGGGAGCCGGCTGGTTGGGACTTTTTGTGCCTTTAAAATGGAAATGGATGCCAGTGCTTATGTGACCATCAGCAGAGTACATGCAAGATTTCTGTCCCATGGAAGCCACCATAGATGCAGACCATGCTGCTGTAAAGGGGTCTTTGATCCCTTTTCCTTTTGGGTGGCGAGAACCTGTGAATGACTCCAGAGAAATGTTTTAACTTTTTCAATTTTAGCAAGAAAAGGGCTGGAAAAAAAAAATGACCTATTGCCTAAAAAGGAAACCAGGGGGGGAAAAACAATTGGAATCTGACTGGGGTTATAGTTTTCAGTCACAACCTACATTATAACTGAGACCTACAGCTAGTATTGTGTAGCTTCTTTCAGGAAACAGTCAGCAAGCTTTTCATCAGACACACCCATGATATATCACTGGCTTCCTATATGGTGTTGCGTGCAAATATTACACATTGTAGAATGTAAACCACCAGAGCAGACGGTCTGCAGCAGGAAATTACTGGCTTCCACCTTGGATTTTCCTTTTTAAAAAAAGTGGTATTCCCCTTTTAGGAATTTATGGCATATTAAAAAGATAGGATAGGCTAAATGATCACCTTCTCGTTTTTGGTGTAGTCCCAGAGGTCGCTAGGATGGGGGGTAAGTGGACCACTGTTCTTGAGATAGATGGAGGTCCCAGAGGTGGTGAGGATAAGGGGTAAGATGACTGATGTTCTTAAGATAGGTGTTGGTCCCAGAAAAGGCAAGGATGGAGGTAAGGGGATCCCCATTCTCAAGATAGGTGTGGGGATCCCAGAAGTGGTGAAGATGAGGGGTAAGGTGATCTCCATTGTCGAGACAGGTGAGTGCCCCAGAGGTTGTGAGGATAAGGGGTTAGGAGACCCATGTTCTAGAGATATGTGCAGGTCGAAGAGATGGGACCATCTTAGACATTCATGGCATATTGACAGGATGAGGGGGTATATTGACTCAGACTGAGCATGGTGGACCTGGAGTTGTTTTTTTTTTACTGCATTTACATCCTTAGAAGAGGCAAAAAAGCATAAAAAGAGTGGCAAAAAGCAAGAGGCAGAGTATAGGAGGCATGTACAGTCATCTACAGTCGCTGTGGGATGAGCCCCTAAACTAAATGCCACCGGTGGGCCCAGAAACAGCTCAGCTAGTAGGTCCCTAGCATCAACTCCACCTCTGGGCCCTAGGCACCCCAGTCCAACACTGTTGATTGAGGTCGTAAAGATGGGGGGGTGGGGGTGGGGGGGGCAGTGGACCCCTGTTCTCGAGATAGTTTGGAGTCACAGAGATGGTGAGAATAAGGGGAAAGAGACCCCCATTCTCAGGACAGGTGCAGGTCTCAGAGGTGGTGAGGATAGGGGTAAGGGACCCCTGTTCAAGAGAAATGTGAAGGGCCCAAAGAAGGGACCGTCTTAGACATTTATAGCTTATTGACAGGATAAGGAAAGGGGTCAAGTGGACTCCCATTCTCTAGATAGGTGCAGGTGCCAGAAGCAGTAAAGCGATAAGTGCTGGTCCCAGAGCCAGTAAGGATGGAGGGTAAGGGATCTCTGTTCTCTATATGTGCAGGTCCAAGAGATAAGACTTGCACCTATCAGACATGTTTGGGATATACCTCAATAAATGTCTGAGATGGGAAAACCCCTTTAAGTGTAGTTATAATCCTCGATTCATTGTTTGTATTGCTATGCCTTTAATCCAGGTAAATACAGATCCAAATTCCTATTTCTCGTAGGTCAAACATGCTTGGAACCAAGTTTGCAGTTTTTGACGGTGGAGTGAACCCTGAAAAGCAGCCCTTTGTACAGGAGAGGGAATCCCTGCGGCAGGAACTGGTGTCTATTTCTTATGTAGGTGACAATCCTATAGAACATGTTTCTATAGCACTGAACATATCAACATACAGTATCTCCTAAAAGTCAGTACACTCCTGACATTTTTGTAAATATTGTATTTTATCTTCTCATGGGACAACACTGAGGATTTGACACTTTGATACAATATAAAGTGGTCCGTGTACTGCTTGTAGAACAGTGCAAATTTGGTGCCCTCAAAATAACTCAACACACGGCCACCAATGTCTAAACTGCTTGCTACAAAAGTGAGGACACCCCTAAGGAAAATGGTCAATTGTGCCCAAAGTCAATATTTTGTGGGGCCCCCCATTATTTTCCAGCACTGCCATAACTCTTTTGGGGAAATGGAGTCCGAGCGTCACAGGTTTGCAGCCACTGAATCCTCTTCCCTCTCCTCCAAACACATCCGGAGCTGGTGGATGTTAGGAACTTGCGCTCCTGCACTTCCTTTTTAGGAGGCCCCACAGATGATCAATGGGGTTTTTTGGGTCCGGGCATGCTTGGCCCCCAGCACCTTTACCCTCATTTTCTTCCAAGGCAGTGGGGGTTTTGGGTGGTGTTTGGAGGGCACCCAGGCAAAATTTCACTCAGGGCGGGGTGAAGAAATTTCGCCCCCCCCCCCTCAATGAAACATAATGCGCCATAATAAAAACTGGCACACCACAACCAAATCTAAAATATACAAAAAGCTTTACCAAAAACGGCTACATATAAAATTACTGAAAATAGTATACAGTTACCAAAAAACACTGCTACACCAACCAGAATCCCAAGACCACCAAGACCCATTCACCAGCCACTTACCGAAAAAATACCCCACACCATGACCACATATCACCCATAGTGAACAAAAACAGCAACACCGTGACCACATATCCCCAGCCTAGTGACTGAAAATACAAACGCCATTACTGAATACAAACCTTTAACTTAACCCAAATTTTACCACTACAGTGGTGGAAACCTGTGAGCCAGGCTCTCCCCAAACATAAATGGTTTTACAGTAAAGTTATTTAGTGACTCACAGGAGACGTCTCGAAGGTTTTTTTGTCTTTCTCTTCTTCTTCTTTTCCCCTCGTCCCCCAAAAGCCATGAAGACTATCCCGACTCTTCCTGTAAAATTTACAAAACAAATATCTTAAGACTCCTCACTTTATCAGATTTCCAACCCCCTTCCTATCTCTATACAAACTCCCCATTTTAGCATCTATATGGTAGCCTGTAGTAGCCCCCCATGCCAGTAGTAGCCCCCTTAGCCATTTAATGCCCCCCTTTTCCCTTTTATGCCCCCTGTTTTCAGTTAATCCCCCTATAGCCCGTGAGCCCCTATACCATGATGCCCCCCGTAGCCGAGTGCCCCCCTGTACCAGTGAGATGCCCCCCGTAGCCAGGAGCCCCATTTTAGCTAGTGTGCCCCCCTTGAGCCAGTGATGCCCCCATTGTAGCCCGGGGGCCCCCCTTAGCCAGTGGGTGCCCCCCTGTACCAGTATATGCCCCCTGTACCAGTAGATCCCCCTTGTACCGGATGCCCCCCTTGTAGCCCAAAATGCCCCCTGAGCCATGATGCCCCCCTTTTAGTAGTTGCCCCCCATTGTAGCCATGAGCCCCCCCGTAGCCGTAATTCCCCCCCGTTATCAGTAATTTCCCCTGTACCGTAGATCCCCCTGTAGCCGGAGCCCCCCCCGTACCAGTGTGCCCCCCTGTACCAAGATCCCCCTGTAGCCGTAGATCCCCTGTTTTCATAGATCCCCGTAGCCAGTGAGCCCCCCTGCAGCCCTTGATGCCCCCCCCCCTTTGCCCTTGATGCCTATCCCCGTAGCCAGAGATCCCCCCGTAGCCATGTTCCCCCATTGTAGCCGTGTCCCCCCTTGTAGCCAGTGAAGCCCCCCCTTGCCCGTGAGCCCCCCCGTAGCCTGAGCCCCCCTGTGCCAGTGTTCCCCCCCTTGAAGCCAGTGTCCCCCCTTGTAGCCATTTTGCCCCCCCCTGTAGCCATTATGCCCCCTGTAGCCATGATGCCCCCCTTTTACCATGTGCCTCTTGTAGCCAGGTACCCTCATTGACCAGTGTGCCCCTTGTAGCCCCCTGTCCCCCCTTGTACCAGGATTCCCCCCTTTTAGCCATTGTGCCCCCCTTTTAGCCAGTGGCCCCAAATTTTAGCCAGTTGCCCCCCCTTTTTAGCCAGTGTGCCCCCATTTTAGCCATTTCCCCCTTGAAAACCCGTGGGGCCCCCATTGTAGAGGTGCCCCCCTTTTAGCCGTGTGCCCCATTGTAGCCAGTGTGCCCCTTTGTAGCCAGGATCCCCCATTGTCCAGTGTTTCCCCCCTTTTTGCCAGTGTGCCCCCCTTGTACCAGGATCCCCCATTTTAGCCCCGTTGCCCCCTTTTTTACCAGGAGCCCCCATTGGCCAGGAAGCCCCCATTGTACCAGGTGCCCCCCTGTAGCCAGGATCCCCCCCTTGTAGCCAGGATGCCCCCCCTTTTAGCCAGGTGCCCCCTTTGAGCAAATGCCCCCATGTAGCCAGGGGTGCCCCATGAGCCAAAGATGCACCCCCTTGTACCAATGCCCCCATTGTAACAGTGATGCCCCCTTGTAGCCGGATGCCCTCATTTTTAGCCATGATCCCCCCTTGAAACCCGTGTGCCCCCTTGAGCCATGTGCCCCCCTTGAGCCCCGTTGCCCCCCTTCTAGCCATGATGCCCCCTGTACCAGTGATCCTACCCCGTAGAGAGATGCCCCCCTGTAGCCAGTTTCCCCCCTTTTTTGCCGTGATACCCCCCTTTAGCCCGTGATCCCCCCCGTGAAGCCAGTGATGCCCCCCCCGTAGCCAGTGATGCCCCCCCTTTCCATTGTTCCCCCCTTGAAGCCAGTGTGCCCCCCTTTTAGCCATGTGCCCCCTTTTAGCCATGTCCCCCCTTGTAGCCCGTGATGCCCCCCCGTACCCCGTTCATGCCCCCTGTAGCCAGTGTGCCCTCATTGACCAGGTGCCCCCATGTAGCCAGGGGTGCCCCCTTGTACCAGTGTGCCCCCCTTGTAACAGGATGCCCCCTTTTTAGCCAGGATGCCCCCCCTTTTTAGCCATTGTGCCCCCTTGTAGCCAGTTGCCCCCAAGCCAGGTGCCCCCCTTGTGCCTGTGCCCCCATTTTAGCCGTTTGCACCCCTTGTAGCCAGGGTGCCCCCTTGTAGCCGTGTGCCCCATTGTACCAGGGGCCCCCATTGTAGCCAGTGTGCCCCCCTTGTGCCCAGGTGCCCCCATTTAGCCAGTGTGCCCCTTTTTAGCCCGTGTGCCCCCCTTTACCAGTGTGGCCCCCTTTGTACCAGGATGCCCCCATTGTAGCCATGTGCCCCCTTGTAGCCAGGATGCCCCCCATGTAGCCAGTGTGCCCCCCATTTTTGCCCGTGTGCCCCCATTGTAGCCCGGATTCCCCCAATGTAACCAGTGGCCCCCTTTTTACCAGTGTGCCCCCCTTGTAGCCCGGATTCCCCCCTTTTAGCCAGGATGCCCCCCCTTTTACCAGTGTGCCCCCCGTAGCCAGGTGCCCCATTGAGCCGTGTGCCCCCCTTGTAAACCAAGGATGCCCCCCCTTTGTAGCCAGTGTGCCCCCCAAAGAAGACAGGATGGCCCCCATTGTAGCCAAAATGCCCCCCTTGGGAGCCAGTGCCCCCATTGTAGCCCGTGAAGCCCCCTTGTAGCCAGGATCCCTCTTGTAGCCATGATGCCCCCATTGTAGCCAGTGTGCCCCCTTGTTAGCCAGTGATGCCCTCTTGTAGCCAGGATGCCCCCTTGCAGCCAGGATGCCCCTTTGTAGCCAGTAGTCCCCGGAGTCTATTGCTAAGGTCTTAACAATCGACTTGGGGCCCTTAAAAACCCGACTGGAGTCACGGAGTCGATTGCTAACTCTTATAAAACTGACTTGAGCTGAGGCCTTAACAACGGTTTAAAACGACTGTTAGCGACTTCACACGCAGTAAATTATGTGTCCCCCCAGTGAAGGTAAAAGGGTCCCCAGTAAGTTATACGTCCTCTAGTAGGTGGTTATATACTTTATATATCTCCCAGTAGGTAGGGTGTATTTTATGTCCCCAGAGGTATATAGCAGGTTATTGATCCCCCAGCAGGTATATGGGCAGGTTGGGATCCCCCAGTAGGTATATAGGCAAGTTATGGATCCCCCAGTAGGTATATAGGAGGTTTAGGTCCCCCAGCAGGTATATAGGCAGGTTTAGGTCCCCAGCGGGTATATGGCAGGTTTAGGTCCCCAGCAGGTATATAGATAATTATAGGCCCACAGCACGTTTTATATTTAGGTAGCTATAGGCCTCACGCACATATGTAGGTAAAATTTAGCTCCTCCCTGCACGTATAAAAAGTAGATAATAGCCCCCCTCCTGCACATATAACAGTAAAATAATAGCCCCCTCCTGCACATATAACAGTAGAAAATAGCTCCTCCCTGCACATATAACAGTAGATAATAGCCCCCCTCCCTGCCCATATAACAGTAGATAATAGCCCCCTCCTGCACATATAACAATAGATAACAGCCCCCCTCCCTGCACATATAACAATAGAAAACAGCCCACCTCCCTGCAATTATAACAGTAGATAATAGCCCCCTCCCTGCACATATAAAAATAGAAAAATAGCCCCCTCCCTGCAATTATAACAATAGATAACAGCCCCCTCCCTGCACATATAACAGTAGATAATAGCCCCCCTCCCTGCACATATAACACTAGATAACAGCCCCCCCTCCCGGCACATTTTACAGTTGATAATAGCCCCCTCCCTGCACATATAACAGTAGATAATAGCATCCCTCCCTGCACATAAAACAATTGATAACAGCCCACCTCCCTGCACATATAACAGTAGATAATAGCCCCCTCCTGCACATATAATAGTAGAATAGCCCCCCTCCTGCACATATAACAATAGATAATAGCCCCTCCTGCAATATAACAATAGATAATAGCCCCCAGGATGAATAGCGTTAATTAAATTTAATACCCTGACAGCACTCACCTGCCCTCGCCCCCCGCCGCTGTCGCTGCTCCTGGTCTTTTCTTCAGCGGTGTGACGTCACCAGGCCGGGCGCGGGCAGCGTGATGACGCGCACACCCGTGCACTCCGGCGGCACAGAGCCGCATCCTTCGGCTTCCTAGTACTCTGCGGAGCTCTCTCTCCGTGAAGCATTAACTGTATGTGCGTCGGCAGACGCACCCTCAGTTAGTCCCGCCACCGCTGCCGTCGCCAAGGTCCTAAGCCGCTAAGCCGATAGCTTAGCGACTGGTAGCGGCTTAGGACCCTAACGATCGGCGGCGGCGCCGGGGACTAGTAGCCAGGATGCCCCCTTGTAGCCAGGTTGCCCCCCTGTAAGTAATTATTAATAAAATAACAAAATAGTTTTCACCTGGGTCCAGCGGGCCCGGTCCGGAGCTGCTCAGCGGGGGAGCTGCAGAGCGGTGTAAGCAGCGTGACGTCATCACGCTGCTTACGCTGCACGCAGCTCCAGGGATTCCTCGCCGGCAGAGCTGCCAGCGAGGAGATCGAGCGTCACAGGGGGCGCGGTGAAAAAACTGTGCCCCCCTGCGACGCTGATACAGGGGAGAGTCAGGACGGGAACGATCCGTCCCGCCTCCTCCCTGCAGCTGCTGGCTCTGTGCGACTGTTATAAAACAGTCGCGCAGAGTCAGGGGCGCTCCTTCGGGCGGGGGAGGGGGCCGCGGCGCCCCCCTCGGGTGAGCGGAGCCTCAGCGCCCTGGGCGACCGCACGCCCTGCCCACCCCTAGGAACGGCCCTGTGTTTGGGGTCGTTATCATGTTGGAATACTGCCTTATGGCCCAGAAGGGAGGGGATCATGCTCTGCTTCAATATGTCACAGTACATGTTGGCATTCATGGTTCCCCCAATGAACTGTAGCTCCCCACAGCCGACACCCTCAGCCCCCCCAAAACCAGACACTCCCCCACCATGCTTGACTGTAGGCAAAGCCCTTTTATTTTGTACCCTCACCTGATTGTCGCCACATACGTTTGACACCACTGAACAAATAAGTTTATCTTGGTTCACAAGCAGAGGAATTTTTCCAGTTATCCATTTCCTTAGTTACTTTCTATAGAAAAAGATTGTGGGCTTCTTGTGCACATCTTAGAAGGGGTTTCCCTTTGGACAAACACCCATGCAGCCTTTTGATGCAGTGTGCGGTGTTACGGGCCCCTGACAGGTGCCCCCCCAAACCCTGTAGCATCGCAGAATGCTGGCACATCTCCTAATATGAGTTGAGCCTGTCACCATTTGGTCGCCGGGGGAGGTCTTACTGGTGGAATTATCTAGTTAAACCCTGTATGGTCGGGGCCACGTGTGAGCTGTTTGGGTGTTGCAATCTTTTTTACCCAAGTTGCCAATTTTTGAATTGAAAAAGAGGAGATTGTTAGTGGGGGCCGCGTACAAAATTTTGCAGGGCCCGCCCATTGTCGGGTGCCCCCCCCTTCAAAAAGCCCCACCCACTCCCCCAATGCAAACGGCTTTGGAAGAAAGCCGGTATATTCCCTTATAGCCAGTGTACCCCCCCCATAACAGTTAGTGCCCTTACGGGGCAGGTAGATGCCCCCTTGTAGGCAATAGTCCCCCCTTGTAGCCAAGTGATGCCCCCCTGTACCCAAAGTAACCCCTCTTGTAGCCCAAGTGATGCCCCCTCTGTACCCCCAGGTAGAGCAAATTTGTAGAGTAGATGCCCCCCTTTGTTAGCCAGGTAGATCCCCCCCTTTTGAGGCAGGTAGACCCCCCCTTTTTTTTCCAGGTAGTGCCCCTTTGTTAGCCAGGTAGATCCCCTTTGTTAGCAGGTAGATGCCCCCATTGTTACCCAGTGATCCCCCCTTGTTACCCAGGTATTCCCCCCCTTTTTAGAGGTAGTGCCCCGTTACCCAGGTATCCCCCTCTGTTCCCATTAGATGCCCCCATTGTTACCCTTTTAAGTCCCCCCTCTGTTGCCAGGAGTGCCCCCAATGAGCCGGTAGTGCCCCCTTTTGTTAGCAGGAGAGCCCCCTTTTTTAGTCAGGTGGGATCCCCCTTTTAGTGGTAGATGCCCCTCTGTTCCCAGGAGTCCCTCCCTGTTCCCAGGTAATGCCCCCTTTTGGGTGGGTAGATCCCCCCTCTGTTGCCGGGTTGTGCCCCCCTTTTTGTCCCAGGTGTCCCCCCTTGTTGTTAGGTAGTTCCCCCCCATTGTGCGGGGTAGACCCCCCTTTTATAGCTAAAAAAAAAAAATGATAAAAGTCATTCCTTACGGCAAAGGGTCGGACACCTCCCGGCCGTTTCTCCGCGCGAGGGGAGTGGGGGCAGCCCCCGGTCATTTCCCCTGCGCCGTCTGTTGCGGCGCAAAAACGGGCGGGCATACAGGGGGAGGAGGGAGGAGGGAAACGATCCCCCCTGCCTCCCCCTGCAAGCAGATCCCCGGGGGGGTGAAGCGGGCGCAGCGGCCGCTTCACCCGCTGGGGAACGGACCCGGGGGGCCCGGTAGCGCACCGCGTCTTGCGCCGCGGTCATTTTTAAAAAGCCCCCCGCCCCTGCTGGCGGCGGGGGTTTTTTCCAAATTCCGGGATGGCGGGGGGGGGGGACCCCAAATGGGGACCCCCCCGCCAAAAAAAGGGAGAGTTTGGAAGTAGCTTATAGCCTCGGGCCTCTTTATGTTGGCCCCAATTTTTTTTTCAGATCCCCAGATAGTTCTTTTTCCTGAGGAGCCAGATGGGGTGTGATAAACCAAATTTTAAAACACCCGTTCCAATTTTCATTTTAAAAGGGGTACTCATCTTTGTTGGGTGTGTTTGGTTTTTTGGGGGCCACCAATTTCCTGTTAAACAAGCTGACACTGACTACTTTGTATTGTATCAAAGTGTCTATCCTCAGTGTTGGCCCAAAAAAAAGATTAAAACATTTTTCAATGCTTTGGGGGTGCACTCACCTTTGTGAGTCTGCAATTATTATTTCATAATTAACCCATAAAAGGTTTTTCATAACTATGAATACATTTACCCCCCAATCACTGCAGCACTGCACTAATCGTAAGACTTTTACGACATGCATAACCCCCCGGGTGTACTGTAGGGGTGTTAGACCGCCAATACTGCATGCACCCACTAAAACGTAAGAACGTACAGGCTGTAGTATCACACTGTACTGTAAGGGGGCGTATAGACTGCCAATCCTGCATGCACCTCATAATTCATGTAAGAACATACAGGGGCATGTATACCGCCTGTATGTAGAGAGGCGCTATAGACCACCAAACACGCATGCCCTACTAATAATTAAGAGAGTACGGCTGTAGTATCACACTGTACAGTAGAGAGGCGCCATAGACTGCCAAATCACTGCATGCACCTCATTAAAAAAAATGAAGAGCAGTAGGGACATGTAGTACCCCACTGTCTGTGAGAGGCGCTATAGACTGCCAATAAAAGCATTTCCTCACTAATACATGTAAGAGCAGTACAGGGCTGTAGAGAACGTATGACCACCAAAACTGCATGACCTCACTAAAACTGTAGACAGTACAAACGAGTACGCCTATACGTAAGAAGCCTACACACCCCCAATCACTGCTGCTCTCATAATCATGTAAGGCAGTACAGGACGTGTACCGCACTGTACGTAGATAGGCGCTTTTTCCCCCCAAAATGCTGCCCCCACTAATAAGTAAGACGTACAGGGAATGCATACCCCACTGTATGTAGAAGGCCATAGACTGCCAACCTGCATGCCCTCACTGATACTGTAAGAGCAGTACAGGACACGTAAATACTGCATTACGTAGAGAGGCATTAGACCCCCAATCACGCGCTCCCCTGATACATAGGTCTTACCAGTAAAATGTTCATGATAATTGGTTGGATCTTCCATTGATCACATCTGCTGCAGATCAGCAGTGTTTGGGACATTGTATGGTGAGTGCGGATTACAGATACAATGTCACAATAAATACCATTGTATGCTGGAAATATAATATACTGAGGCCATTGTAAGCTGAGGGAGCACTATTTTAGTTTTGACAGTAGTGTGTAGATCACTAATGACCTGACATACAGTATTAGGCAGCTCTTTATTGCATGTGACTTATAGAGCCCTTCTCTTAATATATGCGGTATTAACTAGTTTATAATATAATTGTCAGCATTGTTAAATCAACCTCAAACTGCCCTTTACACTGTGCCCATTACAGACGGGGGTTTCATATCAAAGGTTGAAAACACTGAGAAATGTGCTGATCACACATCCGGCTGGTGAAATATTACACATGGAGACCATTGAGATCTGGCGTTGAATCTTCTCCCTTCAACTGTCATGCAGGAAACAAAAGTTTTGCGGTTTAGAGGACCCCGGACAATGACTGACATCATTCCAGGGATGAACCAGGACTGTGAGAGAGTATGCATGAGGCCACGCAATGTGAGTTAAGCAAGAGAGCCCTGCTTTTCTGGTTTTGTTGTAATATTTCTGGGTCAATGGCAGATACGGCTTCTGCTGAGAAAGTTAATAGGGTTGTCCAGTAGGAAGAAATATTTTCCAAATAAAATCTCTTCTACAATGAGGCACGTTTGTAATAAATTTCCTTTAAATTTGTGTTCATTTCCTGCAAATCTACATGAGCTGTTTGATGACAAGAAGCTCAATAAGCTCTGTATCTAGAGATACAGGAATCATTACTGTGTCAAGCCCCAGAGATCAGGTGACCAAAGAGGTTTGGCCTTTTTTTCAGGACAGCCCTTGTAGACAGTTTGGTTCTACCTCCCAAGGCTTTCAACATGAGGAAAAAACAGGGGGCATGCACTGAGATGGAGGTTGTGAGGGGAATCATTACTGTGTCAAGCACCAGAGATCAGGCGACTAAAGAGGTTTGGCCTTTTTCAGGACAACTCTTGTGACCACATCCCTTTGGTTCTGCCTCCCAATGCTTTCAACATGAGGAAAAAACAGGGGGCATGCACTGAGATGGAGGTTGTGAGGGGAATCATTACTGTGTCAAGCCCCAGAGATCAGGTGACCAAAGAGGTTTGGCCTTTTTTCAGGACAGCCCTTGTGACCACATCCCTTTGGTTCTGCCTCCCAATGCTTTCAACATGAGGAAAAAACAGGGGGCATGCACTGAGATGGAGTTTGGGAGGGGAAGACAGACCACGGCAAAGGATTCTGGGGTATATACAGGCAGTCCCCGGGTTACAAACGAGATAGGAACTGTAGGTTTGTTCTTAAGTTGATTTTGTATGTAAGTCAGAACAAGTACATTTATTAAATGTAACTCCAGCACAAAAGTTTTTTTTTAGTTTGGGATAGTGCATGGAAGGGTTTTTACATTTGTTTTGCTGTCTGTGCCCCTGTTAAGAAGATTTCACTTCATTTTCACCTCATGTGCTGCTGTGGCATGCTGGCACTTGTCGTTCCACAGCTACTATCTGCTGTGGAACATGGAACTAAGAGTGCCAGCATGCCCCATAAGTCTCTGTAACTAGGGGACAGATGTAAGTAGGAACGGTGTAAGTCGGGGACTGTCTGTTGTTCTATAGATGAAGGGAAACAGCCCTGAGAGAGGAAAGATTGCTTCTTGGCTGCAGTTAAATGACGCTACATACAGCAGAAGAAGTACAAAAATTGTCATAGAAAACATCACAGGAAGATGGATGACGACTTGGGAAAACCATATTTTTTGGTTTACAGGAAAAACCCTTTAAGTAAACCCACAGTTTTCCATATTTGACATAAACTACACATCAATCAGACATGTCCTAGCCACAGATGTCAGTTCATTGATGACTTTATAGGAAGTAATAGAAAATGTAAAAACCATCAGTATCTCAATTTTTAAAGCTACTGCTGAATTAATACTTTGTGACCCCTGCAGAGTATTTATTACAATCTCATGTTCTTGTTCACTGTTGTGTTCTCTTTTCTATGTGAAGGAACATGAGACTCTTTTAGCTCGATACCAAAATGGAAATATGGAGAATATTTCGGTTCTTCACAACAAAGCACCATCATGGAACGAGGAGACTCAGTCCTACGTTCTGAACTTCCATGGGCGCGTCACACAGGCCTCTGTGAAGAACTTCCAGATCATAGATGTCGAGGACCGTAAGTTCCTGCTTAGACAAGTGAAAAATTGAGTACTGTCTGAACCTCAGAGGGTATGTTCACACAGGGTCGATATGCTGCCGATACTGTCAGATTTGCAGTGGTA
>JAODAL010074485.1:0-14356 GCA_025379985.1 Phyllomedusa bahiana
AGGAAAATTCCCGAGATATGGGTCCCCCTTTTAAAAAATTTTTAAGCAAAAAAAAATTATCATTCACTATGGTCGTTCAGTTTAGCACTATAACCCAAATCAACTAATTGTGTTACTGTAAATCCCTACAAGTGGTGTCTTGGGAATTTTGGCTAAGAATTTCATAGCAATTTTTGTCCTCCAGTAATCTCAAGCACATAGTTTTATTATCACTAGATGCATTATTACATATTTTCCCCTTTGTCGGATGGTTTTAACTTAATAATTGATTTTTTCTTTTCTAAGTCTAGTAAGGATCCAATTCCAGTTGTACAAATATCTTTTATCGTAGGCTTTATAGTGTCCAAGTTTTTAAATTCTTGAGAAACCAATTCAAGAAATATATCAATACAACAATATGGTTCTGGAGGTAGTATTTGGTACTTTTAATGACAAAAATCTGAAATTAAATCTGCGCCTGGAAAACCTGTTTCTAATAGTTGGATTTTCAGTTTTTCTTGGGCAACCCTATGGGTTCTAAGCCTAACTCCCCACTATTTTTCATATTTTTAACGTGAAAGTATTTAGCCCACCTCAATTTTCTACCCAAAGAGACTGAATCCTATGTCTATTAAAAGGCACTGATCTTGTGGTTGGTACAAAATCAATCCCTTTTTCAGAAGACTGATTTCGTCTCACATAGTTGATAGCTAGAAAGGTTAATGATTTGTAATTTATCACAGCTCTTTAAGTTTATGGTTTCCCTTGTTGCTTTTTCCCTTTAAAGGGAATATTGCAGTTGTTGCTTTGCTCACCTAAAAAAGAGGAGGGTTGAGGATGTCATACCAGGCTGGGCTGAAGGTGAAGCCAGATATCATATTATCCCCTTATCAACGAACCCATTTTTGACCTTTCTGAGAGAGCCCCATTATTTAAACCTGATTGGGAATAAACTTTTGATACTTTTACTTATCTATGTGATTCAAAAAATTTTTTCTTGTGACATATTGTGCTTTAAGTTAGTAAGAATTTTGGTCCTCACAATTCTTGTTTATTTGTGAAAATATAAAAATTTTTGGGAAAAAATTTTCATTTTAAAGTTCAAAAAAGTCTGTGTGCAAGGGCCGTGATACCACACAAAATACTTTTACAACTAGCATCTACCATTTGTCTACTTCACATTGGCATTATTTTTTTAAATGTTCTTATACTATTTTTACCCCCACATATGGGGGTTATTAACTTAATAGCAATTTTTCCCATTTTCAAGAAAATTTGAAACACAGATTTTTTTTAGGGACCCCTCGGCCTGTGTGTTAGACACCACCATAAATGACTGCATCAAAGAAAATGCACCCCGTTAAAGTATTCAAACAGCATTTAGGAAGGTTGTTAACACTGTAGGTGTTACACAGGAATTAAAGCAAAGTGGAGGTGAAATTTCAAAATTTAACTTTTTCTCGCAGAGTTTAAATTTATATCCATTATTCACTGAAACATAGTAGATGGTACCACAGAGACAACATTCAAAATTGTTTCCCTGATTTTTAGAGATATCCCATATGTGGCCCTAGCTATTTGATCAACCACAAGCCTCAGAATAGAAGGAACACCTATTGGACTTTGGGGTTCATTTTCCATTAGGATACTGTATTTTTTAGGCCCCAAATTACGGGTTTGCAGACACCCTAAGCTGATAAAACTAAATAAACACATATAAAAAAGACTAATTTGGAAAACTACAACCTTAAGGAATGTATCCAGGGTTGTAGTGAGTATATTGACTCCACAGGTGTCTCAGCGATTTTTTTTTTACTATTAGGCTGTGAAGATAAAATTTTTTTCCACAAATATAAATTTTTTAGCTTAAAATGTTCCATTTTCAATAGTAATCCTGGAAAAAGCACCAAAATGTGTTTGCCAAGAATGGCAATTACCCTATATATGGGTTGAAAATGCTGTTTGGGCACATAGAATGGCGTAAAAGGGAACACTTTCTATAAAGATTTTGGTGTTTTTATGTTGCATTTGCATGATTCTCATTAGGGTGTATTGTGCATTTTGGACCCCCAGGTGGTTTTACAGTTTACGCTTTGAAAATGGAAAAAAAAAAAACAGCAATTTCACCATTGTTTTTTAGGTTTTATTTTTACAGTGTTCACCATGCAGTAAAAAGGACATGATAACTTTTTGCAGGTCGGTACAATTACAAAAATATCAGCTTTATTTGGATTTTTAAGTTTTACTTCTTTTACACAATAGAAATGCTTTTGTAAAACATTTAGTTTTTATGTCGTGATATTCGACGCCAAATTTTTTTGTATATGGAGCTTTTTTTTGCAGGACGAGTTGACATTTTCATGGGTACATTTTGGGCTCTTTGCACTTTTTTCTGATTATGGGAGACAGAATGAGAAACGTTCAGCAATCTTGTATTTTTTTTTTAAAATTTTTTTTGTGCAGCGGTCACCGTCGGTGTAATCAACATTTTAACTTTAAAAAGGGGCGGGTCAATATGATAACAGCAATATCAAATTTTTAATTTTTTTTTTATCTTTTACGCTTTTACCAAAATAAAAACACTTTAATAAAAAAAATTTTTGCTCACCATAATTTGAAGTCTTTTTTTTTTTTATTTTTCTGTCTACAAACCTATATAGGGCTTTTTTTTTAAAGGGAGGGTTGATGTTTTCATTGGTACCTTTTGGGGGGGACTTGACTTTTTTATTGAATTTAAAATTTTTTTTTTTGGGGGGCGGAAGTTCCCATGAGAATCCCCTGCATGTTATTTTTACTAATGGTTGTTACGATTCAGTGGTGCCTAATTTTTGTTTTCTTTTTAGTTGTAGCATTTTAAAAAAGTGATTTTATTTTGAAAAGCAATTTTATGCTTTGCTATTTTTAATCCCATAACTTTTTTTCTGTATACAGAGATATGAAGGTGTTCCTTTGGTACCACTTTTGGATTTATATGGCTTTTTTATGTGCTTCGGGAGAACAAAAATCAATTCCATTTTTTTTTTTTGGTTTTAAATGGGGGGATAAAAAATGTAAAAATTTTATAGGTTTTAATTTGCTGCCCACGCAAGGGAAATCAAATATGTGTACTTTTTTTAAGGTTACTTTTTTTTTTTTTGATTCTTTTGGGGCTTGGTGTTTGTAAAGGGGGAAAAAGGGGGGGTGTATGGGTTTTATTTTTTTTGTGACTATGTATTGTATCAGGGGTCTTTGGGTCGCTGGGACAATCATAGAAAAAATGCCTTATGTGTATTTGTACCTGTCAATTTACCTACCACTGTGCCCTTTGGGCACAAGCAATGTCACAAGCAAAACCCGAACCTTTTTTGTAGGGGTCCCGATTTCTAGGGAAGCCATTGTACTCTGCAATCGCACCCTGGGGTGCCAAGAAGAGAGAGAGGGGAGGGAGCTTCCTCCCCCTTCTTTCCCTTAGAGCGTTTCTCAAGTCCAGCCTCAATACCCACCAACAGGTCAAGTTTTCGGGTTTCCTCAATTGCACAGGGTATCATTATTGTTCATGCATTTTGTGGGAATCCTGAAAAAATGACCTGTTGGTGGGTTTTTTGAGGACTGGATTAGAAACACTGCCTTAAGGCTGCCATCCCAATTTACAGCGGCATCTAGGGGTTTTTCGGTCGGGACTAGAGTAAAATCTGGGCGGACGATAAAATCTGTTTATAGCGATGGATATGGTTTCTATACCATTTGTTAATGAAAAAAAAAACTTCTTCTCCTTTGCTAACCACCCTTCATATTAAGGTTTCCCCGGATAGGATCCTACCATCTCATCAATAAAAAAATTCACAAATTGGATCCAATTTTCATTGGGTTTCTTAAAAAAAGAAAATTTAAGAATTATTACCAAATACAGCTTTTTTCATTTTGCTTTCCCTTTAGAACTTGGCAGTTTTATTTCTGCTTGTGTAACAACTTTCTAGTAACTGACCCTCTTTTTCCTCCTAGCAGCAGTGGGCCCGGATGGGAATTTAAAAACTCCCAGCTCTTTCTTATGATTTGTAAGAAATTTTTTGTTTCTTACTGACAAACTTTAACCCTTTAGAGCTCTTTAGCTCTGCTGTTTAAACCCTTATATTACCAATGTCCCGCTAAGAGACTTGACTAGGAACAGCAGAAATTATATGCCAATCACTGTGGTAGAACCACCCACAGCCTAATCAGAAAGCCTGAGTCTGAAGCTGACTGTGAAGTGCAGGCTCTGTGAAACAGCATGGTGAGAACACCCCTTAAAGAGTCCATGAGGGTTATTATCATAGACAAATCAGACATAATATTAAAATTTAACTTTTCCTTGTATGAATATAAAACTGTTCCTTTAGAAGCAAGGTATTAGATCAAATTGTACATACAATATACTAAATTACACTCACCATTACTTGATGTAGTGAAGACAGTTTTACAGGGTTCAGAGTCCTCTGGTGTAATCCACCATGTAGCGGGGCTTTGAGACTTTTAGGAACATAAACCTGTATGAGTAAATGGCAATAATAATTATGATATTCCTGCATATATCCCTAAAGTCTGTCCTTGGTGGAGTAACTCCTCCAAAAAGGGCAATTTCGCTGGGTTTCCTGAACATAATTACCTTCTCTAACACAGATGCGTTTCCACTAAATATAGCTTTGGTTTCATTAAAAGACAAGAACAATAAACAGGGTGGTGGCTCAAGTCACGTATGTATGGATGTATCACACCTGTATTGAACAAGAAACTGTGAAGTGAATTAAGACATTTAAAACATTCAAGACCTTCTTGCCTTGAAGCAGTTGGCCTGTCTTCTGATTTGTTACCAGGCTACTTCATTACCACGTTCACCAAACACCACAGAGGAGCACGTGTAGCCCTACACAGGGATATGCCCTCATACAACAAAAACATGGACAAGAACATATCCAACCTAATTTTATTCTGGTGGATGCTGTCTGATCTCATCAAAAGACTGTAGTTGCTCTCCAGTTGATAGTCCACAACTCTTGATTTTGACCAGAGAAAGAGTGACAGAGTAGCACTGTGTTCAGCAATTCTTCTCGACTGTATTTCTCTACTGAATTTATTTTGAGAATCTTCAGTAGAGTAGTAAAACAACAGAGAAAGAATGAGAAAAAAACAGCTCAGTGGACTACATACAGTAGCTCAGCAGACAGTATCACACGAGTGGACTACATACAGCAGCTCAGCAGATAGTATCACACATGATAAGATTAGATACAGCAGCTCAGAAGACAGTATCACACGTGAGAGGATTAGATACAGCAGCCCTGCAGTTAGTATTGCACATGAGAGGATTAGATACAGCAGCTCAGAAGGCAGTATCCCATATTAGAGGATTAGATACAGCAGCTCAGCAGACAGTATCCCACATGAGAGGATTAGATACAGCAGCTCAGCAGACAGTATCACACGAGATGATTAGATGCAGCAGCTCAGCAGTTAGTATTGCACATGAGATGATTAGATACAGCAATTAACAGACAGGATCACACATGACAGGATTAGATACAGCAGCTCAGCAGACAGTATCACATATGAGAGGATTAGATACAGCAGCTCAGCAGACAGTATCATATATGAGAGGATTAGATGCAGCAGCTCAGCAGTTAGTATTGCATATGAGAGGATTAGATACAGCAGCTCAGAAGACAGTATCATACATGAGAGAATTAGATACAGCAACCCAGCAGACAGTATCACACATGATAGGTAAGATACGGCAGCTCAGCAGATAGTATCACACATGATAAGATTAGATAGAGCAGCTCAGAAGACAGTATCACACTTGAGAGGATTAGATACAGCAGCTCTGCAGTTAGTATTGCACATGAGAGGATTAGACACAGCAGCCCAGTAGACAGTACGACACAGCTTTTTTGTGTGCCTCATAAGTCATTGTGCAAGATTTACAGTTTCTGCTAATAAAAGTGAAGGTTGATATTTTTTAGTCTACGGCTCAGATTTATTTGCATAATTTGTCACCTCTTGTTCTGGTCGAAGGTCCCCACTAGTTCATCATGTGGAAGTACATAAAGAATTCAGTGTTTTATGGCCCACATTCTTCTCATGTATTATTATTCATCTTGCTCTGCACTGTAATAACCTTCATCTTACACTATTTCTCAGAAGATGGGGAAGTGGGAAATGTCTGTGAATGTTTAATAGAGGGATGGGGTGAATAATCCAACAATTTCTCTCCCTGCTGCCTATTCACTATGATCCGTGAATGCAAATCTGCTGGATCTGTGGAATGGTGATGGCTCAGGTGTACTGTACAGCCTGGGCTATTCTACAACATGATTACTGGGTCCTTTATGTGTTTCGTAGTATATTGTTCTACCACATGATTTTCTGGCATGAAATGGAATGCAAATAAACAATTATTCCATTGTTTTATTGTTTTTTTTTTTACATTCAAAGCAAATACAATACTTTATTGTAATGGTTTATAATAATAAGGTGGCACAAATATATATCTTTGTTTCTTTCAGCGTTTTATGATTGTTTTTTGCATTTTCCATGTCATAAAAAAGTTCTAAAATTCCAAATTCCAAATGGTTAGTTGTCCCCCTACAGCTGATGCACTTCATGCTAATGCATCTCTGACACTAAAACCATTGATGGGTCCGTGCTGTTTTCTAATAGTCTGCTGAACCCTTGTGTGTGCACGCACTGGTTTTTGCAAATTGAAAGGGCAAGTGTATGCCATAAGTGTTCTCCTCTTTATACTATTTAAAGGAATGCTTTTAGCCATTGCCTGCTTTTAGAAGTAGTTTGGTGTTCACTGATATACAGTGGGTCTGGAAAGTATTTAGACTCCTTTAAATTTTTCACTGTCTTTCATTGCAGCCGTTTGGTAAGATCCAAATAATTATTTTTTTGGCTCATTAACGTACACTCTTGAAAGAAAAAAAACAGAAATGTAGATATTTTTGCAAATTTATTAAACAAGAAAAAACTGAAATATCACATGGTCATAAGTATTCAGACCCTTTGCTGTGACACTCATATTTAACTCACATGCTGGCCATTTCCTTCTGATCCTCAATGAGATGGTTCTACTCCTTCATTGGCGTCCAGCTGTGTTTAAACTGTTTGGACTTGATTAGGAAAGCACACACCTGTCTATATAAGACCTCATAGCTCACAGTGCATGTCAGAGCACATGAGAATCATGATGTCTAAGGAACTACCCAAGAAGCTCAGAGACAGAATTGTGGCAAGGCACATATCTGGCCAAGGTTATAAAAGAATTTCTGTAGCACTCAAGGTTTCTAAGAGCACAGTGGCCTCCATAATCCTAAAATGGAAGAACTTTGGAACGACCACAACTCTTCCTCGAGCTGGCCATACAGCCAAACTAAGCAATCGTGGGAGAAGAGCCTTGGTGAGAGAGGTAAAGAAAAACCCCAAGATCACTGTGGCTGAGCTCCAGAAATGCAGTAGGGAGATGGGAGAAAGTTCCACAAAGTCAACTATCACTGCAGCCCTCCACCAGTAGGGGTTTATGGCAGAGTTTGCTGACAGAAACCTCTCCTCCGTGCAAGACATATGAAAGCCGCATACAGTTTGCAAAAAAACACATGAAGTACTCCCAGACTATGACAAATAAGATTCTCTGGTCTGATGAGAGGAAGATTGAACATTTTGGTGTTAATTCTAAGCGGTATGTGTGGAGAAAACCAGGCACTGCTCATCACCTGCCCAATACAATCCCAACAGAGACACATGGTGGTGGCAGCATCATGCTATGGGGGTGTTTTTCAGCTGCAGGGTCAGGGCATCTGTTTTCAATTGAAGGAAAGATGAATGTGGCAAAGTACAGAGATATCCTGGATGAAAACCTCTTCCAGAGTGCTCTGGACCTCAGACTGGGCTGAAGGTTCATCTTCCAACATGACCATGACCCTAAGCACACAGCTAAAATAACAAAGCAGTGGCTTCAGAACAACTCTGTGCCCATTCTTGACTGGCCCAGCCAGAGCCCTGACCTAAACCTAATTGAGCATCTCTGGAGAGACTTGAAAGTGGCGTCCACCAACGTTCACCATCCAACCTGAGGGAACTGGAGAGGATCTGCAAAGAACAATGGCAGAGGGTGCCCAAATACAGGTGTGAAAAACTTGTTACATCATTCCCAAGAAGACTCATGGCTGTACTAGCTCAAAAGGTGCTTCTGCTCAATACTGAGCAAAGGGTCTGAATACTTAAGACCATGTGATATTTCAGTTTTTCTTGTATAATAAATTTGGAAAATATCTACATTTCTTTTTTTTTCTTTCAAGATGGGGGGGGGGGGTTGCAGAGTGTACATTAATGAGCAAAAAATGAACTTTTTTGATCTTACCAAATGGCTGCAATTAAAGAAAGAGTGAAACATTTAAAGGGATCTGAATACTTTCCGTACCCACTGTATTTTTGTATTGTTAATTCTGATTCTAATCTCAGCTATCCTCCTGATCATGCTTCTTATCCGCACACTGCCCTGACCTTGCATTGAAAGAATATTGCCTGCCACCACTATTTGTCTGACTGACTTGTCACCTGCCTCTTCTGTACTGTGTTGTGGACACCAGCCATTGCCATGGTTGAATGTGCTTAGGGTAGCAAACAAGTAACTTGGGAGATTCCTATAATTGAGTCCAAGCTCCGTCACAACGATTGAGGATGAAAACCAGGTGCTCCTGGTGCTCCTGGCGCTCAGTCATACACCAAGGGCCACATGTATGAAAACTCTATAGGTCTAAAACTCACTTTGTTGCTCATAGAAACCAATCAGAGCGTCTCTTTCATTTCATATAGTGCTCTGGAAGAATGAGAGGGGTGCTCTGATTGGTTGCTATGAGCAACAAAGTGAGTTTTAGACCTATAGAGTTTTCATACATGTGGCCCCAAGTCTCATGACTTAGTGGATCCACCACCCTGCTTCTGGTAGGCCTTGTTACAAATATAATAAAAAAAATAATTCTGTGGTCGTTTTAAATTATAGTTGTGAACCAACCACAGAACTGATCTATATAAGGAATGACTACATGGGAATCAAAGATTAAACCTTTTATAAGTCAAATATATGCATGATATAATTCATGCTAATGTATTCTTTTGAGAACATAACGGTTAATAGATTACTTAAATACCACACTTAGACTCAAGTTGTACCACGGTTGTATTAGAAGGGGGTGTACTACCCCAAAACCTGATGAGTATTTTGCATGCGCTTTTTGCAGTCATGGTGGTCACATGATTGCTTAGTCCATATAGGTAATATTTGGGAGCCATTACTGTAGACAGATATGTGAACTATACCATTTTTTCTTTTTTTTAGATAAAGGCCTACTGCTTTGGTATAAAAGAGGTACAGGAGCAAATTTTTCAAGGTGTTTATTAGACATTTGCGTGATTACCTATTATATTCATAATAAAACAATATAAAGTGGACAACAACTTTAATATGATTTCATGTCTGTATACTACACATATAAGAAATGATCATTGTATGGATAATATTTTTTACATGGCTGGACGTTATTGCTTGTCTAAAGTACATGTGAAAAAAAAGACATGAATCAACACACATACAGTGGGTGAAATAAGTATTGAATTCATCACCATGTACTAAATAAATTTATTTCTAAAGGTTCTATTAACATGAAATTCTCACCAGATGTTGGTAACAACCCATCCAATCCACAGAGGCAAAGAAATCAAATCATAGCTGTCCATAAATTACGTTATGTGTAATAATGAGAAAAGACACAGGTAAGAAGTATTGAACATGCGTACTGAAATTTATTGGTGATGACAAGACGCCTCCTTTATGGAGAAAATATTCGCATTGCATTGCATTTAGGCCCATTCTTCCATGCAAACACTCTTCAAATTTCCGTGGGCTCCTTCTATGAACTCTGAGCTTTAGATTGCCTGGGCCATTCTAGCAGCTTTATTTTCTCTTTCTCTGAAACCAACTGAGAGTTTCCTTATGTGTGTGTTTGGGATCATTGTTTTGTTGAAATGTCCATCCTCATTTCATCTTCATCTTCCTGGTAGATGGCAGCATATGTTTATCAAGATTATCTTGGTACATTTGTCCATGCATCCTTCCATCAATTTTATGAAGTTTATCAGTGTAATATGCTGAAAAACCGCCCACACCATGATGTTCCCACCTCCAAACTTCACTGGTGGTATGATGTTTTTGGAGTGATATGCAGTGCCTTTCTTAGAAATTCTTCTGTAACCAATATCATCCATATGTTTTGCAACATTTAGATTGTGAAGGTCTTGAGGCAGCTCACTAACTTTACCCATTATGAGATATTTCTTGTGTGGCACCTTTGTAATAAGACACCTTTTTTTAGACCAACAGTTGAATCAACTGATATTATTTTTGACTAAGTGGCAGGATTTTTTTCTAATTTCTGATCGATTTCAGCTGCTGTCATGACTTTACATGGTGTTGTTCACCTCTCTTTCTTCATGTGTTCAGTACTTTTTCCCTGTATCATTTTTTATTATTGCATTATTTTCATTATTTTGTCCTCCTCCAAATGGGATGTAACCGCTGCAGCCCCTGATTGGCTTCAGTGGTCATGTCCCACTCCCTTATGTCATGGTTTGGAAGTGAATAGCTTCAAGGATGATGTAATTAGAGGCACATGACCTGTTAGCAGCTGCAGCATTTATGTCCTGTTCAGAAGAGGACAAAAGGCAAACAGAAGACCTGGGAGAACCAGTACTGGAATGAGGTAAAAGAGGAAGGTGAGTGTAGGGTTTTCTTTTTATATATTATTGGGCACCAGTAGCTGGTTATTAAATTTTTAGGTGAACTTGACAACCCCTTTAAGTAATGCAGTGTAAGCAAATGTCTGGCAACAACAATAAAAGCACTTTATTGTGACGAGGGTGCCGTGCATCAACAGACATTTAATTTAAGAAATAAATATTTGGATACAAGACACTTCTGTTTGTACAGCTGTAACATAAAAACAAATCTAAGAATACAAAACTGACACAAAGTTTAGGGTGGAGGATGTCAAAGCAAACTGTATATAGTGTAATAATATGTGAAAGCACAAGAAAAAAATGGTAGACTGCACTGTAATCTTGCATTTCCCATGATTTTATCGTTATTGCACGGAATCTGTATAAATACAGTAAAAATACAGAGGAAATGTGTGAATTCATTGTAGATGTCACAAGATACCTGTATCACAATTATTTCACCTTTGATCATAAATTATTTTTACAAATTCAAGAGGCCCCTAAGGAAACTTGGTTTTCTCTGTCTATGACTAATCTGTACATGTCATGGTGGGAAAAGTTTTTTACATTCCTGTGGTTATATTTCTGTGCAGGTATGGATGCCACCATGGACAGATATATGGTGTCTGTACTATAATTCATAATGTAATCCCTGAACACTAAATTACATACATGTGTGGTGGCAAATTGTTGCAAATTGACATACATGTATGTGATTCATGTTGTGTGGGCACAGAAGCTGTACCCACAAGATCACTGAGAGCCTAGCTGTAATTGACTGATCAGAGATCATTCTGATCCCAACCGTTTAACCTCTTATATTCTGCGGTTAATAGCGACCGCGGGAACTAAGGGGGACATGTATGAACGGGGCTGCGTCAGAGGTCTGGCGTATTTTCAGCCCAACAACAGATGCAGCCCGGTTCGCTTCACTGAAATACCTCCCGAACGCCAGTGTCAGGCACATTACAGAGCGCAAGCAGCGCTTTGTAATGTGCCCGATCTCGGGGAGCACTAGCACCGTACGAAGCTATAGATTTATAGCTTCGCTATGGCAATTATAGGCGCATTACTGCTGGAACAGGTAGACCACTTTCAAAGTGGTTTACCTGAGCCAGAAATGTTGTCCTAGGGCTAGAATGTGCCTGATTTATGACCCACTGTAGAGCAGGTTCATAAATAAGGCGCATTTTATGCTAATATAATGCGCATTTAACTGTCAAATTTCATACATGTGGCCCTAAGGCCCTGTTTACACGACGGATTTGGCCACGGTTATGGCCACGGGTTCCGACGCGGTTTCCGTGGCCAAAACCGCGGCCAAATCGCGCCTAGTTTATTGGAAACCGCGTTAATATTCCCACGCCCCGGGTTTGGCCGCAGCTTTGGGGCCGCGACCTTGCTGCGCGTGTTTGAGAACTCTCCCGTCAATTTTTGACAGGGAGTCCTCAGCCCCAAACCACGCCCAGCACCTGCGGCGCAAACCCGCGTCTGGAGACGTGAGTATGCGGCGAGGTTAGGATGAGGTTCGGCCATGGGAACCGCGGCGAAAGCCACGGCCGAAACTGCGGCCAAACCCGTTGTGTGAACGAGGCCTAAGTGTTTTGACAGATCTATGTATTTCGCTATAATAAACATGATATTCTGTCCTCTGGTGTAGCTAAAAAAAAGTAAGAAACAAAGTTAAACCAGGTTTTGTAAAATAAAAAATAACAATAAAAGAACACAAAAAAATCTCTATTTCTATTTAAATTAATTTTATTTTAAAAAAGTGGTAACCAACAAAAAAAGAAAAAAACTTTAAAAGGTTACACTGTTTTTCATAAGGGGTTTTCTCCTACAAAAATTAAAGTGGGGGACAGGTAATTAAAGGGCCTTTTTCCCCAAAAAATTTAAGTTTTGGGGGTTTTATCTTAGTCAGGGAGATAAGAAAGTTTTTAAAAAAGTTGGCTCTGAGTCCCCCCCGGTTTTTTTGGGTTTAACCCAATCCATATCTCTCCCTACCCTGATTGGGAATCCTTTCATTTAAATTTTGTATTGTTTTTTTGTAGGAGGGAAATTATCTTATACGAAAGAAAATTTTTGATATAATTAAAATAAAACAATATTTTCCCCACGGGTTTGTATATAGCCAGTAATCCAAAGCATGGATAACTAATCATAGAAACCCCTCAACGGGTTTATCATGGGGTAAGACATTGGGAGAATCTCTAACATCATTAGACCTTAATAGACCAAAAAAATTTAGGCAGACTAAAGTGTAAACCAGACGTTCTGGCACCTGCCCTTTTTTTTTTTTTTTTTTTTTTTTTTTTTTTTTAAAATTGATTTTTTTACGAGTTTTTCATATAAATTTAAAAACCCTAAAAATTAAGTACAATAATAGAAATTTCAGCCAAAAAATCTGCACGCAGGGAGGCAAATTTGGGTGTTTTTTTAAGGGCTTCAATTTACATTTTCTTTTTTTTCCCAAATAAAAGTCAAAAAGAGAGTGCACAGCCCCGGTGGTAAAAAAAAAAAGTCCCCCGCCATAGTGTCCATGGCCCTTGGTTTTAAATGTCGGGGGGCCAAAAAAAAAATTTCAAAGGCAAGTTAGGGGAAATAAAATAATTAAAAAAACAGTTAAAAATAAAATTTAAGCCAAAAAAAAACAACTTTTTCCAATACATCCCCCAGTCCGCCCCTATTTCCCCCGAGTCCCCCGCCTGCACCCCCCCCCCCCCTTTTGGGGTTTAATTTTAGAGAGGGGCCCCCCAGCCCCCGCTCCATGTCCGTTAGAGTTTTAAGCGTTTTTGCATATGGAAAAAAAAAATTTAGAATTTTAAAAGAAGGGATTTTCCCAATTGACTCTTTCGGCAAGAGCCCAAATTTCCCTGGTGGGCAAATTTGGGTCCAAACGCCCCCCAGTTGTTGAGCCAGGTACCAAACCGTTTATTTAAAAAATGATCGTATCTTTCCCCCAAATCGGGGGGGCGCGTATCTCCACGTTTTGCCCCCCGGGCAAAGAAAAAGTTTTTACTTTTTTTTCCTTTCGCTGTGAGGCCCCTTTCAGTCCTTTTTTGCAAGGAAAAAAATCTTTTCAAGGAAAAGTGATGGTAGGGGTCGCCCGGGTGGCCCCCACCTGCAAGATTGCCTTTCCCCGCCGCTTTCTGAAGAACAAAGCAGAAGCCCCTTCGTTTCTGGGTACAAACCCCGGGCCCAGTATCCCCAAAACCCCAAAAAGGGCCCATTGCGGGGGTGGGGGTGTCCTTTTTAAGTCCGGGGGATATCGTTTCCCTGAGACGCCACATCCCTCCAGTATAGGCGAATTTTTAGAGCAATGCCAGAGGCAATGATAGGGGGATCCCGTTTAATTGGGGCGCACTTGAAGAAAGTATTGGGAAATGTTTCAGGCCCCCTTTCTATGGGCCCCTTTAAAAGGGGTCAAAATAGGCCCTTTTTGCGCCACCTTTAAGAGAACTAATATATCGGATTTCAGGGGAAAAAATTTGTAGGGGTCTGCCCAAACGCCCCCAGGATTGGGGGCGGGGGGCAGGGTTGGTTTAAACCCCCTCCCCGCGCGAGGGGTTGAAAAGGGGGTTTGTGCATG
>JAODAL010074486.1:0-14356 GCA_025379985.1 Phyllomedusa bahiana
TTTTCAATATATCCTTTGGCACTTTTTAATTTGTGGGTGATGCGGGTTTAAGGGTCATGCTAGGTTTACAAGACAGGGATTAGTGAATGGTCTGTGATTTTTTTTCTGTAGTCTTTTATAACCTAAGTGTGTTGCCTAAGATGTAGCACGTATCCATTTGACTGTTGTGGATTTTAATTCCAGCTTCTCCAGCCCTGTTTGGGTGTAAGAATGAAGGTGTTGTTGCTCTCCCATAGACTTTAATGGTCATTGGCGATCATCTATCATCGACCATCGAATATCTTGTCGATGATGGCCGACTATCGACCATCGACCGATGTCGATAGCCAACGTAATCGCTCAACACTAGTCATTATGATTTAAAAAGAGAAAACACAGCAGTTTGACAATAAATGGTTTCACCCAACCACTAGTCATGAGTGGGGAAAAAGTTTTTGTGTTATCATTCATATTCTCTGAAAAAAGGCAAAATCAAAAATTTTGCTGAGGTGTGTAAACTTTTGAGCACTACTGTATGTCAAAAATACACAACAGTTGCACTTATTCCTTAGTCCAGGACAGTGGTGTAGCTAGACCTTTTGCCACCCAGGCATGTCACTAAGTTTGTTGCTCTGTTTTATAGAGCACATCCCCACTTTTTCAAGACTCTTTTTACAGATCATTCCTCACACCCATAAATCAAAATTATCACTTTAAAAAAATCATGTTTTTATGTTACGATTTTCTAACACTCAAATGGGACTGTATGAGGGCTTTGTATTTGCAGAATAAGTGTAGGTTTTCATTGCAACCATGTTTGTGCAAATGATATTTTTTTTCACTTTTTGTGAGAATTAATAAAAAGAACAATTCTGGCATAGTTTTTTTTTTTTTTTGTTTTTTTGCAGTGTTCACTGAATGGATCAACATAATTTCATAAATTGGAGCCTTAGATGGCAAAACCTAGTATGTGTGCTTTTTTTTCGTATTCCAAATATTTTATTGAGAAAAAGTTTGAATACAAACGTTTAGAAACAATTCAGATTTCTTGGATGTAGATGAAATAGCATAATAAAACACATTTTCCTTTGAATATAAAAGAATGCAGACATGAACAAGTAATATTACTTTTAAGTAGTTTGAAATGCATGAAGATCTGCAAATAAAGAAGTAAAAAAGAGTATACTACAATGTAGTCGCAAGAAATTATTGATAAAGGGAGTGGGAAAAAAAGATTGACAGTCACTTGTCAGGAGGGAGAACACTCTAAAGTCAATACAATAAATGATTGCAGGTATTAAGGACATCACCTCTGGCAAGTGATTAAAAAAATATTCATAAGGAAATAGTGTTATAGCTCTGACTCAAAAGTATAATTGAATTGTAAGCTAGCATCAGACATTCTAATGAAACAGAAAATTTATGAACAGAAAAAAATGTGGTTTCCGGTCCAATCCACAGCTGTGAGGAGATAAATGGAAAAAATTGTTCAAGTAAAGTCAGTCAAATAAAGAGAATGAGTGGTATAAGTCAGTTTGACAAGAGGCGAACCAATCGCCTCAGGTCTGCAAATACTTCTTATTTTGTGAAAAGGAGACGTTCCTGAGCCCTTCCATATACCATATTGTATGAATTTCTTTAAACCAAGTTGATATAGACGGATCTGAAGGTAGATAACCACAACCTTGGGATAAATGTCTTGGCTGCAAGAATTAGGAATGAGAGCAGTTGGTACTTGAGGGAGATAGTAGAAAGGGGAATATCAAAGAGATACAGAGAGGCTTGGTAATTTTGAACCTTAAGTTCCGTAAGAGCATATATTATATCCAATACGTTCAACCAAAAGGGCTGGAGTATAGGGCAGCTCCATCAAACGTGGGACATTGTACCCGCAGCTTTCTTGCAACGTCAGCATGTGTCAGAGATTTCTGGATATAGGGAGTGTAGGAGTGCTGGAATCCTATACCTCCGTTTAATAATTTTATAGTTCAATCCTTGCGGAAATAGATGATGTATGAGCCAAAAAGAAAATCCTCCCCCTTTCCTCATTTGAAAGCTGTCTATCTAACTCCTGCTCCCAACTCTTTTGAAAAGAGAGTTTGTTTGTGTCAGCTGTGGTAGTTAATTACCCATACATTTTTGAAATCATGTGCTTCCCAAGGGATTTCAATAGACACCATGACTCGAAAGGCGAAGGAGATCTATGCAGATCTAAGAAAGATTTGTTGGTGGAATAAAAGCTCTGTAGCTGATAGTAGTTCAGCCTTGAAAAATTTGTCATTGCAGAATTGCCAGTGAATTCAAGGTAAGATTTCAAGGAGCCTGAGGAAAGCACACTTCCAAAGAGTGATTATGAGACTTTGTCTCCTTGTAGATGACCTAGATCGACCTGGGGACATTTGGGTTGCCATTTAGGGGGGTAAATTGGCCTCCTGGATGAAACAAGTTCATCTTAGAAGGAAAGGATCTGAAGACAGAGCTAGAAATTTAGGCTACTAGAGGAATGCTACAAAGAGCTCTTATAGGTAAGATAAAGGCTATGTTCACACGGCTTATTTCAGAACGTATTTGCATCGGATTGCCGATCGTAAATACGTTCTGAAATCAGTTGAAAATCAGTTGCAAATAAGTGCCACTAAGTGTGGCACGTATTTGTAACTCATTTCCTGACGGATTCACCATCTCCATTCATTGTAGGTGGTGAATCCGTCCGTAAATAATTGACATGCACATTGTTTTTCCGTTTCCGGATTTTCCGTCGTCAATCCGCGGCGGCAATCCGGCACGGAAATACGCGTCGTGTGAACGACGAGCCGTATTTTCTATTGAAATCAATAGAAAATAGGCTGTTACTTATTTCTGACTGATTTGCCGATGGATTGACGATCGTCAATCCGTCGGCAAATCCGCGGCGAAATAAGCCGTGTGAACAAGGCCAAAGGGTGAAAGCCAGGGAAGGACCGTTATTCGATTTGAACCCATAGTTTTGAATTTGCATTGTGAAAATTTTCGAGAGTACAGACCATATGGCAAAATAGTATGCTTGAATATCAGGAAGTGCTAAACATCTCTCTGTTTTCGCTCTGGTAAGAACGGAGCTCGTTAGTCTAGGATGTTTTTCACGCCCAAACAAATTCAGATATTAATTTACGCAAAGTCACAAAACAAGTTTTAGGTAGATGAATGGGAATGACTTGAAATAAGCATAAAAGACAAGGAAGAACATCCATTTTAAGGATATTTATGCGTACAATCCATGCAAAGTCTTTTTTATTGCATTTCAGTAAGTCTTGACCAATGTTATAAAGTAAGGGTGTAAAGTTTAGATCAAAAATTTTATCAAGGTTAGAGGGAATTTGAGCACCTAAGTATTTGAGAGAAGTTGTAGCCCATGAGAATAGGAAGTTAGATTTTAGATTTAGTAGAGTGTGATCAGGAATATTTAAAGGGGTTGTCTTATTTCAAGGATTGCTTTTTACGTTAATGATCTTTCAAAAACAAGTCTCTTTGAAATATGTGTCCTTTAGCAGTGTCTTCCGTATTCCTAGATATCACCTCTTGTATGGGCTGCATCAGCTCCTCAGGTTTCTATAACTACAGACCTGCTCCATCTCTCTTCATAGGCTGCCAGCGCTGGTTGCTATAGCTACAGACCTGGTGTCCTCAGCAGCTCATCACTGCAGGTCAGTAGTAGCCAGTAAAAGCCAGTAAACATGCCCTGAATTCAAAAATGAAACTGAGAAAACAGGACTGAGGCAAGATGAATCGATGTAGTGAGACAACCCTTTTAAGTTTAAAACTACACTGTCAGTCATATTTATTTTATAGTTGCTAAGGGAACCATATTCCATTAAAGGGGTTGTCTCACTACAAGGATTGCTTTTTATGTTAAAGATCTTGCAAAAACAAGTCCCTTTGCAATATATGTCCATTAACAGTGTCCTACCTATTGTAAGATATCCCCTCTTGTATAGGGTGCATCAGCTCCTCAGGTCACTATAGCTACAGACCTGTTTGATTTATCCTGATAGGCTGCCAGCACTGGTTGCTATAGCTACAGACCTGGCTTCTACTGCAGCCTAGTGGAAGCCAGTAAACATGCCCCTGAATTCAACATGAAACCAAGAAAACAGGACTGAGGTAATCAATAAAATAAGACAACCCCTTTAATACTCTAATTACAGCTGGTAAAGAAGGATCTGAAAGACATAATAATAGATCATCCGCAAAAGCAGAACATTTAATATGTTGACTGTCAATATGAATTCCATGGATGGACACATTTAATCTTATTGTCTTTTTTGACCATTTTTTGGTCATTTTACTTCCCCCAAAAAATTTTAATAAATTGTATTTTAAAAGCCACATGTATCCCAAAATGGTACCAATAAAAAATATACTTTGACCTGCAAAAACAAACCATTATACAGGTTTATGGATTGGTCGCAGAAATTGGCACCGCAGTGCAAATTTAATTTTTTTTTTTTTAAAGTACTAAAACAACATTTCTACAAACTTGGTATCACTGGAATCATACCCACCAGCAGATAACATGTAATTTATACCGAACAGTGACCTCCATAAAAATGTAGTATTTTATGTCTCATTTCACATACAATTTTTTTAGGATTTCCCAGTATACTATATATTGTAGTCAATGGTACGAAGTATGTAGCATGGTCAAAAGTACATCATTCCTTGCAAACAACAAGCTCTCATATAGCTATTAGATGGAAAAGTAAAAAAGCTATAGCTCTTGTAAGGCAGGGTGGAAAAAATGAACGTGACAAAAAAAGTAACTGCGGCGTTAAGGGGTAAGAAAAGAAATGAAAATGTGATATTTCATCTCTACTTTGCTTTAATTTCTGTGAGACATGGAAAGAGTTAAAAACCTTCCTAGAGGTCATTTTGAATACTTTGGGATGTGCAGTTTTTAAAACAGGGTGATTTATGGGATGCCTAACTTACAGATCTCTCAAAGCCACATCAGAACTATAAACTGGTCCATAAATATTGGTTTTGGAAATGCTATGAAAACATGAAAAATTGCAACTAAATTTATATCCCTTCTAATTTTCATAAAAAATTAAATTATCTTTAACAAATTATGCCAACATGAAGTAGACATATAGTAAAAGTTGCTTATTAACTATTTTGTGTTGTACAACTGTCTTAAAAACAGAAGCATTCATTTTTTTTTTTTAAATGTGGTCATTTTTAGATTTTCTTATAAAAAAAATGCAAAAGATGTGTCTTGAAAATAAAGATTCTCAGATTCATTTGGATAATTAAAAGGATTCTGGATTCATTTACACATAAAGTAATATGTGGCAGATTTGAAAATGGCGCTTAGTCCTCAAAGGGTCTTCTCAACATGTTTTTTCCCTGAACCACAGCCAGATTCAGGCTCATACTTCCTGGTCAGGCTGTGGTTGGTTCTATAGCAGTGATTGGCATATCACCAATGCTATTTCTAAGTATTCCTGTTACAATAATATGAGTGCAAGAGGTTTATAATGTGTAGTGCACAGAGCAAAAGAGCACTAAAGGATTAACGCTCATCAGTATACAGACCGTGCGAAAATATTCGGCCCCCTTGAACTTTTCAACCTTTTGCCACATTTCAGGCTTCAAACATAAAGATATAAAAAAAAAATTTTTGTGAAAAATCAACAAGAGGGACACAATTGTGAAGTGGAACGAAATTTATTGGATATTTTACATTTTTGTAAAAAATAAAAAACTGAAAAGTGGCGCGATTACAGCTGCAAGTCGCTTGGGGTATGTCTCTATCAGTTTTGCACATCGAGAGACTAAAATTCTTCCTTGGACAACATCTCGAGCTCAGTGAGTTTGGATGGAGAGCGTTTGTGAACAGCAGTTTTAAGCTCTTTCCACAGATTCTCGATTGGATTCAGGTCTGGACTGTGACTTGGCCATTCTAACACCTAGATACGTTTATTTGTGAACCATTCCACTGTAGATTTTGCTTTATGTTTGGGATCATTGTCTTGTTGGAAGATAAATCTCCATCCCAGTCTCAGGTCTTTTGTAGACCCCAACAGGTTTTCTTTGAGAATGGTCCTGTATTTGGCTTCCCCCATCTTCCAGTCAATTTTAACCATCTTCCCTGTCCCTGCTGAAGAAAAGCAGGCCCAAACCATGATGCTGCCACCATGTTTGTCAGTAGGGATGGTGTGCTCAGGGTGATGAGCTGTGTTGCTTTTACACCAAACATAACATTTTGTATTGTGGCCAAAAAGTTCGATTTTGGTTTAATCTGACCAGAGCACCTTCTTCTACATGTTTGGTGTCTCCCAGGTGGTTTTTGGTAAACTTTAAACGAGACTTTTTATGGATATCTTTGAGAAATGGCTTTTATTTTGCAACTCTTCCATAAAGGCCAGATTTGTGCAGTGTACGACTGATTGTTGTCCTATGGACAGACTCTCCCACCTCAGCTGTAGATCTCTGCAGTTCATCCAGAGTGATCATGGACCTCTTGGCTGCATCTCTGATCAGTCTTCTCCTTGTTTGAGATGAAAGTTTAAAGGAACGGCCGGGTCTTGGTAGATTTGTAGTGGTCTGATACTCCTTCACTTTCAATATGATCACTTGCACAGTGCTCCTTGGGATGTTTGAAATTTGGGAAATCTTTTTGTATCCAAATCCAGCTTTAAACTTCTCCACAACAGTATCACGGACCTGCCTGATGTGTTCCTTGGTTTTCATAATGCTCTCTGTGCTTTAGACAGAACCCGGAGACTATCACAGAGCAGGTGCATTTATACGGAGACTTGATTACACACAGGTGGATTATATTTATCATCATCTGTCATTTAGGACAACATTGGATCTGTCACATCCGTGCCATCGGGCCCTGGTTGCCGGCCACGGCCGCTGCGACCATAAATGCAGCTCTGCCTTTCTTGTGTGAACACATCCCTGTAGTCCTGAATCTTTATTGATTTCTGGTCGACGCCTTGGTCAGAAATCCTCCAGCACTCATAGGGGTTAATCCAGGGCCGGACTGGGAATAAAAATCAGCTCTGGCACAGCGCCCCCAGCAGCCCACATACAATATCCGCTTACAAAATGTCCCTTGTTCTCGCACCTCGCCACTTTCTAAAATAAACTATACTATAAAGCTGCTTTCACACGGAGCATTTTTGATGCATTTTTTATGTGTCTTTTTGGTGCATTTTGTGCAGAGAGGCAGAGCAGTTAATGCTGAACATTTCTGCACAAAAAACGCATCAAAAAACGCACCAAAACCGCTCCGTGTGAAAGCCCCCAAAACACAAGCAAGAAAGAAACAGTGGTGCAGAGAAACCCCTCATCACAGAGTCAGGTGTGCGCCTTACAATCAGGGACAAGCCCACACTGACACTACATAAGCACCAGCATAACCTACAACCAATCACATCACCAGTAGTCAGGTCACCATCACATGAATACAGCACTGACTCAACACAGAAGTAAACTTACCCCTGACAGCAGGGACTCACAGGAGACGTCATCTCTGATGGGAGTTGTCTTCTTCTCCTTTTCTTCTCCTTCTGGCCCAAACCTCCATGATGTCTTCCCTGATGAGTTGTTCCCTTCCATTTCTTTCTCTGTCCGGTACAGCATGCAATGTCTTCTTCTCCCGGTCACTACTCGTCCCTGTAGAATTTACCACAAATACATCTTAGACTCCTCTCTTTTCCAGCACTTTCCTATCAATTCCCCAAACAGCGTATGTTAGACCCTAAAAATTAGAAATTAAAAAATGTCAGATAAGTGGCATGTAAATAGGTAGACCCCCATTAGGCAGGCAGGGCCAGTATGTAGATAGGCAGGGCCAGTATGTAGGCAGGCAGGGACAGTATGCAGGCAGGCAGGGACAGTATACAGGCAGACAGGGCCACTTATAGGCAGACAGGGACAGTATATAGGCAGCCGGGGCAGTGTATAGGTAGCCAGGGCTATTATAGGCAGCCAAGGCAGTGTATAGGTAGGCAGTGCTATTATAGGCAGCCAGGGCAGGGTATAGGCAGCCAGGGCAGGGTATAGGCAGCCAGGGCAGGGCAGGGTATAGGCAGCCAGGGCAGGGCATCATATAGCCAGGCAGGGTATAGGTAGCCCGGGCAGGGTATAGGTAGCCCGGGCAGGGCATCGGTAGCCAGGGCAGGGCATCGGTAGCCAGGGCAGGGCATCGGTAGCCAGGGCAGGGCATCATATAGCCAGACAGGGTATAGGTAGCCAGACAGGGTATAGGTAGCCAGGGCAGGGTATAGGTAGCCAGGGCAGGGTATCGGTAGCCAGGGCAGGGCATCATATAGCCAGGGCAGGGCATCATATAGCCAGACAGTGTATAGGTAGCCAGGCAGGGTATAGGTAGCCAGGGCAGGGCATCATATAGCCAGGGCAGGGCATCATATAGCCAGGGCAGGGCATTGGTAGCCAGGGCAGGGCATCATATAGCCAGGGCAGGGCATCGGTAGCCAGGGCAGGGAATCGGTAGCCAGGGCAGGGCATCGGTAGCCAGGGCAGGGGCAGTATATAGCCAGGGCAGGGTATCAGTAGCCAGGGCAGGGTATCAGTAGCCAGGGCAGGGGCAGTATATAGCCAGGGCAGGGTAGCAGTATATAGCCAGGGCAGGGTAGCAGTATATAGCCAGGGCAGGGTAGCAGTATATAGCCAGGGCTGGGTAGCAGTATATAGCCAGGGCAGGGCTATTATAGGCAGCCAGGGACAGTAAGTAATTTAAAAAAACATTAAAAAGTAATACTCACCCGCTGTCCTGTCCTCTTCACCTGCTCCGGAGCCGGTGGTCGCTCACTGCAGAGTGTGGGGCTGCGGAGCAGGCGCACGATGACGTCATTACATCGCGCGCCTGCTCCGCGGCCTCCTGGGAGCTGACAGACGGGATCAGTAGATCCCAGATTTTCAGCCTCGGCCGTTGCTTGCACCGCGTGGTGCAAGCGGCGGCCGTGATGGCTGCATGGCTGGTTCAGTGACCCGGCCGTGCAGCCGTGTGGCGAGGGGGCCTGTCGGCCCCCTGCCACAGGGGTCCGGTCGCTGATGCGACCATTGCGGTCCCTGTAGCGCCGGGACTCGGGGCCCGCCGGGGGGGGGGGGGACACACCGTCCTCCTCGGCGGGCGATCCGAGCCGGCCCTGCGGCCCGGACCCCAGCGGCCCGCCGGGCAAATGCCCGGTTTGCCCTATGGGCAGTCCGGGCCTGGGTGTATCCACTCTCTGGATTTACAGGTTCTGCTTCCTTTCCCTGCTAATCTTCTTCCTTCCTTTTCCTATGTATAGCCACGGCTCCCTCTTTCCTATGCCTGCTATATTGATCTGGTCACTATAGTAAGCCTGCTCTCTTGCTATCCTCTGTGCTGTTGAACTCTGCTTGCTTTCCATTTTTTTCCCTTTGCCTGACGACTTTGTACCGCGCTGCCAGCCCCGTTACCAACTCAGACCATCCAACTACGTCTTTTGTGTTCTTTGTTCGTTCGTCTCTGTCTGTGCACACCTACTCAGTGTAGTCTTGAGTCTTCCAGTTGGGGCCGGCCTGTTAAGGAGTTGGGTTCCCCAAAAGACAGGGACAGAGGCTGGGATCAGTGTCAGGGCCCCACTTGTCTGCGTCTTGTGTGCCTCCATGACCATGCCTAACAGATTCATTGAGAGATCCTCACTGAACTTCTGGAGTGAGTTTGCTGCACTGAAAGTAAAGGGGTCGAATAATACTGCAAGCCCCACTTTTCATTTTTTTTTTTCAAAAGTTTAAAATATCCAATACATTTTGTTCCACTTCACAATTGTTTCACACTTGTTCTTAATTCTTCCCCAATAAAATTTTATATCTTTATGTTTGAAGCCTGAAATGTGGCAAAAGGTTGAAAAGTTCAAGGGGGGGCAAATACTTTCACAAGGCACTGTATTTGGTAATAGTTTTCATTTACCTATCCCTAGATGTTAAAAGTTAATCACTGTGTTGAGAAAACCCATTTGAGTCCAAAACAGGCTTGGTCTTTAAGGAGTTAATGTTTACCAGCAGGAGGATACTGAACAACAATGGTTTGCATAGCAGGCTTGCAAGGAAAAAGCTGCTGTTCTCCAAAAAGAACATTTCTCCCTGTCTGTAGTTTGTTAAAGATCACCAGGACCAGAGAGCTATAAGAACACTAGCACTCATTTACTATTGCTGTCTAAAAGTTACACAGCGTAAACCTAGACAGGTGGTTTAAAAATGTATCAGATTTATTACAGTGGCTTATGCTATTTTTATGGCATAGTGGCTTATGCCTTACTTTCTACATCAGAATTTTGGTATATTTTGGGGGTAGATTGGTGCAGAGCAACATATTATGGTCATGCCCACTCTTCACTAAACTCCTTCCCATGATGAGCAGTGTGCAGAAAGTGTATCAAGACCCTATTATATGTGTCTGCACATGCTGTGCCAAAAATGTGCCACTTTTTTTTGCATTTTAACCCACTTTTCTGGTGCAACCATATTGGTAAATGAGGGCTAATGTTTTGTGGATGGATGAAACTTAATCTGAGCTTTTTGGTGTAAATGAGAATTGTTATGTTTGAAGATGTTTGTATCATGGCTTAGGCCTGCAAAAATAAGTCAATAGAAACAATGGGACAATGAATATTGAATTATACCTGCAAATTCTAAGGTAAAGTGTTAGGACATCTGTCCACAAGCTAAATCTCAAGAACATATGGGTCATTCAGCAATACAATGATCCTTAGCACATAAGTGGTTCTACCAAATAATGGTTAAAGAAGAATAAAGTTAAAGTATTGGAATGGCCAAGTTAAAGTCCTGACCTTAATCCAATAGAAATGTTGTGGGAATATGAAAAGACCTGAAGTGAGAAACCCACCAACATAACAGAGTTGAAGCTGTTTTGTACAGAGGAATGGACTTAAATGCCTCCAATCAACAATTACAGGAAATAGTTACATAAAATTATTATTGCACAATGGGGCAATACCAGATACAGGCACATTATTTTGCCACTCATGGATATTGGATCACTTTCCTCAATAAATAAATGACCAAGTCTAATATTTTTGACTCATTTGCCTGATTTGGTTATCTTTATCTACTTTTAGGACTGGAGTGAAAATTTTACATAGTTTTAGGTCAAATTTATGCAGAAATATAAAAAATAATGAAGAGTTCACAAACATTCAAACACCACTGTAAAATTGAGCATCTTTAACAATTTGTGGTATATTTGCCAAAAAAGACTTTATCATATATTCTTTAACCACAGAGATCCAAACAAGCTCCTCATCTGTCTGGTCTAGTTTATAATGTGTGGCTAATAAAATGTTTTATTAGAACCAATCAATATAGTCGATTATACCACCTTTATAACTAGGAGTATATAGCACAGAGTGAAGAAGCTGTGGTGTAGAACACTGATTTATATTTTCAATTAATTGTTTTTATTCAAAAATGTATTTGCACATAAACATATTTTTGGACTGAGTGATCTTAAACTAATAACCTGAAAAATTCTCTGCTTGTTGGCACAAGGTGTAAAATAATTGGCATCATAAAATTCACCATTGTGCTTCCATTATCTGTAGAAACAGCCATGTCTGCAATAAATAGCTGCATTCTGTTTACTGTAGTAATTCTTGAGTTACTATTTTCACTCCTTGGAAATCATTATAAGTATTCTAGAAGTGTCTGAAACTAAAAAGGAACTTTAGTTGAATTTAGAACAAATGAGAACTGGAAAGCCTGCTAAAAAATGCAACAGATAATGGCATTCATATTATATACTTTATAAATGTGTTGTATACAAAGTGGAATTAAAGGGGCTTTATTTATTGTTTATTTATGTTGGTTATATAGTGCCAACATATTTTGCAGTCCTATAAAAAAACACTAATTTCTCAGGAATCCAATTAACCTACCAATACATTGTGGGCGACTGCCACGAGGATGAGTTTAAATAGATTTGGTAGTCAAGTATACAAGCTTTAATCCATTTTAATTCATCCAATTCTATTGGAATGAAGGAAACAGTCTAGCTTAGTTATCAACAGCAGTTTTAGTGCTGTTACCCCCTAACTTTTATCAAGTTTCGGGAAAAATAAATCTTTAACCCATTAGCCACCCTCGCCAATACATTTCGTGGTGGTATTGAGGAGATATGCAGTGGGTCAACTTGTTGAATTCATTTCATTTTCAGCGGGTGCTGGCTGTAACTCTGATCACGGCTCTTTAACCACTTAAAAGTCACAGTCAATACAAGAAAGGGGTGGGGCGCCCTTTCCTGGCACCCAACAGTATATAGTATAATTGATCAAGTAATTGCATGTTCAAGTTCTATAGAGGGACTAAATTTTACTGTAAAAAAATAAATAAAGATTTGAAAAATCTTTTTTTTTTAAATAAATGTTGAAAACAGACATTTTATAAATAAAAAAACAAAAAATTAAACATATGTGCTACTACTGTTTTTTGTAAAAGTCTGATCAATTAAAATATCTGTATAACATTATTTATCTCCCATAGTGAACACCTTAGGAAAAAAATTAACACACAAAACATTGTGCAATTGTGTTTATTTTCTCATTTCCATTCCACAAATATATTTTTTAGGCTTTCCAAATTATTCCATGGTGATTAAAATGGTACCACTAAATATACAACTTGCCCTGCAAAAAACAAACCCTTACAAACTGCAGAAGAAAAATATGACATAGTGGGGATAACTGAGACATGGCTGGATGAGAGCTACGACTGGGCGGTTAACTTACAGGGTTACAGTCTATTTAGAAGTGACCGTAAACACTGGAATGGGGGAGGTGTATGTCTCAATGTAAAATCCTGTCTGAAGCCAACACTGCAGGAAGAAATAGGTACAGGTAATGAACAGGTGGAATCATTATGGGTACTGTGGCAGAGCGACATTAGGAAGTCGCAGGGTTCTGCCACTAGGTGGCGTACGTGCCACCGAAGTCCTGGCTTCGGTGGGGGAAGGCAACCATTTAGCGTCAGTAACCCTAGGTTACTGACACAGGTAGTTAGTATGGCTGCTATGTGGCTAGTGACGGGTTGCCTTTCCCGGGACGGTCATAGTGTTGGGTGGGAGGCCGTCCCCACGTTCCAGGCCAGGTTTGGGGCCAGTCCCTGGATTGCTATAAAAGCCCTTAACCTGCAGGTGTTTAGGGGGCATGGTCTGCTGTTGGAAGTAGAGCAGCAGTGGAGCCAAGGTGAAGGGCTTTTGCCCCCAGAGGCTGGAGATCAGTGTGAACATACTGTACTGGTGTATATTGGTGGTGCTGGACAGCAGGTTCAGACCCCCAGAGTAGAGAGGGAACGTTTATGTGTAGGTAGTGGCTAGAAGGCCAAGGATTTTTGTTTATGTTTTGGATGTTTGTGTTCTATATACTGTGCCTCAATAAAACTGTCTGAAGCCAGGATAAATGGAAGCCTGTGTCGGAGGGCCATCCATCTTACAAAAAGCAGCGATCCCGGAGCTAAGAAACCCCCAGGCTGAACCAAGATTGTGGCCAAAATGTGAGTTGATCGTCACAGTACATATACATGGGGGTAATAACAGTAATATAATTCTAATAGGAGTCTGCTATAGGCCCCCAAATATAACAAAGCCCATGGAAGATATACTCCTCAGGCAAATAGATGAAGCAACTAATCAGAATGAGGTTGTTATTATGGGCAACTTTAACTACCCAGACATAAATTGGGAATCTGAAACCTGTAGCTCTCACAAAGGAAACATGTTTTTGTCTATAACTAAAGATAATTACCTTTCCCAAATGGTGCAGGAACCGACTAGAGGAAAGGCCCTTCTAGACTTAATATTGACTAATAGATCTGACAGAGTAACAAACATTTGGGTTGAGGGGCACCTAGGGAATAGTGACCATATTATAATAAACTTCCATTTATCCTTCAATAGAGATTTTTGTCATGGAGCCACAAAAACACTAAATTTGAGGAAGGCTAATTTTATCCTGCTTAGGGAGGCCCTAAACTGTATTGACTGGGAAAAGGTGTTTAAAAATAGCAGAACAAAAAATAAATGGCAGATCTTTAAAAACATCTTAGGCGCCCACTGTGAGAGGTACATACCATGTGGTAAAAAAATAATTAGAAACAGGAAAAACCAAATGTGGATCAACAGAGATGTAAAGGAGGCAATAAAAACAAAAAGAAAGCGTTTCAGCTACTAAAACAGGAGGGCAGTAAGGAGGGCAATAAGGAGGCACTAAAAAGCTATAAGGAAAAAAAATATGTAAAAAAAATGATTAGGACAGCAAAGCTGGAGACAGAAAGACGTATTGCCATAGAAAGTAAAAGTAACCCCAAAATATTTTTTAACTATAAA
>JAODAL010074487.1:0-14355 GCA_025379985.1 Phyllomedusa bahiana
CCCTTTAAATCAGAGGGGTCTGGATACAAAGTTAGAATAATGGATGATGGAACACAATGCAATTTGTGTCCAGGATGACATGCTGCGCATGATGACTCGGTAGCAAAAGTTCTATTTTCTGGTAGGCCGACAGTATTTACTTTTTGTGGTTTTCCTGGAATTTGTGAATAATATAGTGGGCATTAGAGCTGGGGTTTAACACTATGCCTTATTATCTATAGAGTAATGTGTGGTTTAAATTTAAAAATTGCCCTGACCGGATCCAATATTTATGGGCAGTTCTGATAAATTATATTTTAAATACAACTTTACAGTCTTTGTATACAATCACTGCCATTAGCTCAGGAAATGTCGATGTTTCCTGTAGAAGTTAGCAGAACCATGAATGCTTAGGCTATAGAAAAGTACGCTATGTAACATCTGGCAGAAATCCAAGTGACCCCCATCGGCTTTCTGCTAAATCTTTCACCACCTTCTTGACAGTTTTTAGGATGTGAAACTGCAGTGGGCACTGTCAATGCAAACAATTGGGCATTTCATGGGGAATTTGTAAAGGTATTTTTGCACGTAAAACACCCATTTTGTGCATCAAATGTATGTAAAATAAAAATACAGTTTATCTAGCCTTGCACTGTTTCACAGGCTTTATATAACTCAGGATCTGTACAAAATAAGTATTACAATGTATCTAGCAGGTTACCAAGTTGTTTTTTTTTTCTATAGAAGTGCCTCTAAACTTTGAAATGCCATTCTAAGTACAGAATAAATTTGCACAATATGCAGTATTATATCTGGAAATAAAGTGCCAATGTCATATTGTAGATGTCATCCAGTTCTTGTCTACTGGTTTTATAAAGCTGTTGAGTAATGAGTAAATGTGACTTCAATTCCTGGAATCTGCGGTTTGCTCACCATTGTTTAATACATTTGTTTTGTTCAGGATGTTCATGTCTTTGCACTGGAAACTATTCTTGATAACACAGAGAGAAGGCTTTATCTGGTGTCAACCTACACAGAGTTTTGGTTTTACTACATGTAAGTATTTTGCATGTTTTTTTCCAACCATATAAACCATAAAAGTTAAATGATCATGTACCTGCCACAGAAGTCATGGTGGCATTAAATGAGCATGTACCTGCCATGGAACACTCGCCTAGTCCTCTCTACCCCTTGAAAAGGTTGGAAGGAATAGCTGTTAGCCAAACGATCATTTGGCTGACTATTCTCTAAGGTGTATGGCTCCATTAATGCTGAGACTTCAGAGTGATACAGAGACGGTAGTGGGATATTTTTACATAACTGCACTTACACATATACACATACCTTAAAACAGTGGTCTCGGATTCACCCTGGTAAATGGGCCGCATAAAGAAAAAGTGAACGAGCTGCATTCCTTTCCATTGTATACCATACAAAATATTGACCAGGTCATTATGCATGTGGCGATGTCGAATACCTGTACTCCTTTATTTATTGTTGCATGATGAGCACTTACAATGGAGAAAGGATGGTGCGTGGTGTTTTTTTTTTTTATTTTTTTTTAAAATTTTTATTTTATCCTTGTTCCAGTGGCTGGACCGAGAGATTGCTGTTTATAATTCATTGTAGTACATGACCGTACTGAATGGTGTTATGCCAACTGTTAATCTGTCTGTCTAGGCCTATGTTACAGTCAGAACACAGGCCATTATTAGGCCTCTAGTTATCATGACGATGCTGATAGAGGACAGAGGGATCCCCCTTACCTGCCATGGGTGCTATTCACTGCAGCATCTAGGGGGTTAAACGGCTGGGTTTTTAGTATTAGAGCAGGACCCGCGCATTGCAGAGACAGTCTCCGCCTGCATGCTGCGTGTTTAAGACTCCTACTTTAATAGGTTAAACAGATCTAGTCATTAACCTTTCCCTTCTAGTAGTCAATTTAAAGGGTTCCCCCTTGCTACAATAAATGCAATATATGCAATTTCAGTATCTTGCCATTTCTAGATATCCCCCCTTTATTGGGGTGCATCAGCTCCTCAGGTCGCTATATTTTACAGACCTGTTCAATCTCTCAGATAGGCGCCAACACTGGTTGCTATGCTACAGACCTGGCTTTTACTGTAGCCAAGTTTTAAGCCCGTAAACACCCCCTGAATTTAAAATGAAACCGAAAAAAAGGGACGAGGGGAGGGTAATAAAAAGTATGAGACAACCCCTTCAAATAGGAAGTTTAAAGTGTCATGCGTGGGATATTAAAATTAATATTAGTAAATACTAACCTGGTGGGTTCCACCCCCACCCCCTCCCGGGTCATCGCATCAAGCGGTTTTTCAGTATCAAAATATTTTCCACAATGTTGGTAAGGCAATTTTACACGGCTTAAAATGGGGCCCTAAAACGTCCGTAATTACGCCCGAATGCCCAATTACGGGGCCAAAAGGGCCCCTTCATTAAAGGTAATTCCCCAGTTCCATAGAAACTATGGATTTCGTCCCTCTCCCCCGCCCGGCGAATACGCCGGGGGGGGAAAAAAATTTACATGTAATTACTACGGCGTATACGCGCGCGGCATTCAAGTTTTTTTTGGGGGGGCGAAGTGCCGGCCCCCCGCTCACCCCCCCCTCCCCCCCCCCCCCCGTCCACACGGCGTAAATTGCGGGGCGTAATTTAAACCCGCAATTAAGCCTGTGAACATACCTAAAAAAATATTGGCATGTGTTTATTTTATTTTTATTTTTTTTCCCCTGGGCAATTTAACAAGAACATTGTTTACATAAAGGAAAACCAATGAACCTTATTTCCTTTCCCATTTTTTTAAAAAATTCTGTTTTTTGCAAAACATCAGCCCCGTTTTACAACACAACCCCAAGGGAGCTTCCAGGAAACTCCAAGATGAACATTTGCAAAGGGACCTGTATTTATAATTTAAGAAGCTGTTAAACCGCAACATACGTTGTGGTTAAAGAGTTTGTCTTGCTACATTGATTAATCGTACCTCAGTCCTGTTTTCTTGGTTTCATTTTGAATTCAGGGGCGTATTTACTGGCTTCTACTGCAGCCTAGTAGAAGCCAGGTCTGTAGCTATAGCGACCTGAGGAGCTGATGCAGCCCCTACAAGAGGGGATATCTAGGAATTGGTAGGACAATGTTAATGGACATATTTTGCAAAATGACTTGTTTTTGCAAGATCTTTAACATAAAAAACAATCCTTGTAGTGAGATACCCCCTTTAAATGTAACACAAGAAAGAGCCTAATATTTGTAGTTGCGGCTGTTAAATACCTCACAGTAGTGTACATTTCCATCATCTACCAGGCATGGTATATATTTTTTTTTTTCCATGATCTCTGCTAAACAAAATGTGCATCCCCACAAATAGGGCCCACCATAACATTGCCATTAGTTGAATGTAGCTGTCAAAAGAAAATATTAGTTTCTAAACTGATGTGCAGAGAGTCAAAGCATTTTTGTGTTGGGGGCTGCACAGGGTGGCCTTGGGGGCCAGATTTTGATGTTAAATTACATGATTACACCATAATCCTATCAACCCACAGAGTAAAACTAACGTCCTTTATACTGTATGGTGAACGCTGTAAATATTTTAAAAAAACAATACCAGAACTGCAGTATTTTCTTCACACTGCCTCCCAAAAAAACGTATTTAAAGGTGATCAAAAAGTCCTGTCCCCCAAAAATAGTAACAATGCAAACATCGCCTCATCCCGCAAAAACAAATCCCTGCACAGCTCCCTAAAAAAGCTATGTTGCAGATTTTCGCAAAAAATTACTACTAAATTTATAAGCCCCCCCTAATTTAAAAAAGACATTTAAAAAATGATGCCAATGTACAGGAGACATATGGTAGATGCTAGTTATTAACTGTTTTGTGTGGTATAATTCTCTTGCGCACAGAAATTTTGAAATGGCAAATGTTTAAAAATTTTCACAACATTAAAGGAAACGTGTCAACAGAAAATGACCTGTTGTTCAACTCATGTTTAAATATTAAACACATTTTAAATTTTTTTTTCTCCCATATCACTATTAATATTTTTATAAAGGTCTGAAATCTTGCAGTTTTCACTCTTGCCATTATGCCAAATAACGGGGTGACCACTTCCTGTTATGTAAGACAACAGAAAAAAACTTAGTCTCTAACAGGGTTTACATTGAAAAATGACACCAATGTATAGATAATACAGGATCTTCCATTCACAATAGGAGATGGTCACAGCTCACCCTCTCTGCACAGTGACTTCTTCCCAGGTCATAGAGCCTAGAAAACTGTCCTATAGAAGTCAATGGTTCTGCTCCAGTTCACAGGCTACTATGTCCATGTAGCTGCTGTAAAGCCTAACACCATCCTTCACCATCCTTCATAAAACTAGATTAGCTAAGACCAGCAACATTTGCATGAGCAAAGTGCAGGTTTATTTGTTTGTTCTCCCACCACCCCTTCTTTGGGGTGTTTTTTACCTTTAATTCTGTTGCCTAGGACTAGAAATTCTACATACAAGGCATTTTTGTTTTTTGGCATCATGAGATTATATATATATATATATAAAATAATATATTATAAAATATTAATAATATATATATTTTATTATAAATATAATTTTAATAATATATAAATATATATATATTTTTATAATATATATATACAATTTTTTTTTTTTTTTTTTTTTTTTTTTTTAAAGCAACCTTCTAAGTACAGTATGCTTTTTTTTTTTTTTTTTTCTTTCCCCCTCTCCTCCTGGTGTCTCCTTCTGTATTCTGTTAAATCCTTCACGAAAATATATATATATTATAATAAATATATAAAAATCGCCAACATATATGTATGTAAGAAATTTTACATGTGTTAAATCAGGTTTGTTTTTTTTGTTTCCATACATTTAGAAATAAAACTCATAGGGATTTTTTGCCATGTTAATTTGATTTAAACACCAAAAGAATAAAAACAACCAAACAATTGATTTAAATTAATTTTGTTGAAAAAAATAAAGTTTTTACATAAGAAATTGAGAGATGAAAATCACCCATGAAGACATGCAGTGCCCGGATATAGCTACGGTGTGTAAATCACAGATGGTACCTGGCACACACAACCCATTAAAGGGGTTGTCCCACTACAAGGATTGTTTTTTGTGATAAAGATCTTGCAAAAACAAGTCACTTTGCAATATTTGTCCATTAACCGTGTCCTACCTATTCTGAGAGAGACCCTCTTGTATGGACTGCATCAGCTCCCCAGGTCGCTAAAGCTACAGACCTGTTCGATCTCTCCTGATAGGCTGCCAGCACTGGTTGCTATAGCTACAGACCTGGTGTCCTCAGCACTCATCAATACAGGCCAGTTGTAGCCAGTAAACACGCCCCTGAATCCAAAAATGAAACAGAGAAAACAGGACTGAGGTAAGATGAATCGATGTAGTGAGACAACCCCTTTAAACATGTAGTAATTTGAATGTACCAATGTGTAATAATTTAGGAGTAGCCTGTCGCTGGTAAGAAGGGTCAGGAATGTAAAATTCTTCTAGGAAACAATCTGCAAGAAAAAGCGTTGAAATGAATGTCTATAATGAGCTGCATGTAGAAATTTTAAGCATTTAAGGTAGATATAGGGACAAACCAGTTCTTTATTGTGTGTGTGCCCAGCTTTAGAACAATAAAAGTTGTAATCTGATTCCAAATCTATCATTTTTTTTTTTTTTTTTTATGTAATGTGTTTATTAGAGTTTTCAATAACGCATATGAAAGAAAACATACAAACTAGGGGAGTAACCGTGTCCCCATATGATTCAAAACATTGAGGCAGAGTGCTTTTTACATCAATGGTTGGTAACATTTCATGTGAGCGAGGAGACCAAGGGAGGCCAATAACTTCCGTTGCAGTATCTAAAGAGCTGCGGGACCGTAGAGCGATGGACCCTCACCCCCACCACAGCATCACAGTCAGAGCAGTCAGCGCGCAGCGGATGCCCTGGTGTTATCGCTGTAGCAGCAGTGAACCGCCAGTAATCGCATCTGCGCCACTGTCATAGGCACCTTTATAGTGATGATGTGAGCCAACAGGCCCAACCCGTGACCTCCACTACCGCCCCCGTTCAAGCAGGGTACACACACTAGGTCCATATGTAAACCAAGTATCAGGTCCACCTCCCTTCCACTGAAGGTTGGAGACCCGTAGTGTTTCTCCTCTTCAGGGGAAGTCGGTCTTAAACAGTCGTATAGAAACAAGCAATGCAATAGAATGAAACAGACAAGTAACTCATTTTGGTACACAGCTTCTCAATTGTCTGTGAGTAAGGGGGACTGAAAACACTGTGGGGGGGGAACAAGGCAGGGACAAGGCAGACCGACAGGGGGTGGTGGGAAGACCTACAAGACAGACAGCTTACAATACCCGCATTCAGAGTGCACAGAATGGACGCCCGAATCCTCATCGGGACAAGTTGGAGAAAGAATGACTTATCGTGAATCTCCATTCAGGGGATCAATGGAGTTCCTGTAAGTTGGTTTTCTAAATGCCAGCTGGTAAGGCCAAAGCAGTGTTTTAACTAAAGTTGTATGTGAGTTGGGAGGATGGAAATAAACGATTTCCATACTGAGAAAAATTGTTTGGTTTTTGTTTCTTTTTGGGTTGCGCTTCCACCCAGTCCATACGGAAAATATGGGATAGCTCATCTAGGAACAAGCGTATCGTTGGTGGGGTTGGCTTTATCCAGTGGTGCAATATTGTTTTTCTAGTTGCCGCCGCAATATAAAACCACAATTTTTTTCGACGTCGCAGTCATAAAATTATAATCTGGTGGAAGGATGCCGAAAATTCCCCAAGCCGCATTATGTGGGTAGTAAATGAGTGGTTACAAAGGTGTGTACTCGCAGCCAGAATTGTTGTATTTGTGGGCAGGACCATAGGCAATGAAATAAGTTTGCATGCGGGCTGCCACACTTTGGGCAGGCATGGGATCCCGGATTACCTATCACAAATCCCTATTTCGGTGACACATATGCTCTGTGTGCTATATTGAATGACATTTCCCAGTATGTTATTGCTGGTAGGTATTTTTCGTACTGACGATACTATATCCTCTGGGGTAATGGAGGGCAAATCCCTTGTCCAGTTGCTCAGCCCGGTGGGTTTTGCAGAGTAGTCTATTGGGGAGCGCAGTATGTGGTAGAAGCGTGTGATTAAACCTCTGGAGCTTTGTGAATCTCTCGTGATTTGGAGGAATGGGTCTGTCCACTCCTTCTCACCGAATTGTTTTAAGACTGTGTGTAGCTGCATGCTTGTAAGCAGTAAATGGGTTCCCTGACATTCCCTCATGTTTGAATTTGGCTTCATTAAAGGTCAGGAGCTTATTCCTCTTTGTGTCCACCAATGAGGCTAGATTTCGAATCCCCGCAAAGTGCCATCTCCTGAATTGGTCATGGGACCTCCCCCCTTGAAAGCGTGGGTTGTTTGTGAATAAGAGGAGAGAATGGTTGGGGTTAAGGTGCAGTATGTGCCTTGACTTAATCCACGCACACCATGCGGACATTATCAACGGATTCTGATTCACATGGGCAGATAGTTCTGAGTAGGATAAGTGCAATAGGTTAGTTAGGGAGATATCTGGTGATAACTGGGCATCCAAGGCGGTATCCGGGTAGAAAGAAGAGTTTGTTAGCCAATCACCCACCACTTGCAGCTGAGCTGCTAGGTTATATTTGTGAATTTGCGGAAGGTTAATCCCCCCCCCCCCCGTGTGGGCACGGTGTTGACTGAGGATGAGTAAACCTATTCTCGGCCTCCGACCATTCCAGTTAAATCTCCGGAATATGGAGTCCAATAATTTTAAGTCTTTGGGTCTGAGATCGGTAGTGATTGTAGTAATATAATTCTTGGGGAAAAATCGACATTTTGACCAAATTTGCCCTTCCCAGTGGTGACCAGGTCCGTTTTCCCCAAGTAGCCAGGGTAGTTTCCGTTTGTCTCACAAATGGGGTTAGATTATACTTGGGAGAGTAAATTGCAACGTTGAGGGCTTTGGACCCCCCAGGTAGCTCAGGGATTCCGTCTGCCATCGAAATAGGAAGGTTGTTGACTAGCTCGGAGTGGGTGGCCCCCCCCAAATCTATCTTGGGTTAGATATTTTCTGTTTGGTTCATGTTGATTTTTGATTTGGTTACATTGTTAGTTAGCAAGGGGACATTTTAGAATGGAAGTCATGGTGCTTTATAGCATATTATTTAAATTTTTTTCCACACACATGCAGTAATTTGAGGGGTTTGGGTCCTTGAACAATTGTAATGTGGATCATTGACTATATTACTTTGTTACCTTTCAGGAAACAACCTCAGTCCCTGGCTCACTGTTATGAAGTAATTCCTGCTGACACGGTTTGCAAACTATATTTTGATTTAGAATACTATAAGCCAGCAAATCCAGGAGCAGATGGCAAGAAAATGGTTTCTCTAGTGATTGAGGTAAGGAAACATAAGGGGATTCAATCCAAATTAGGTCAGTTTAAAACTATGGCAAAAAATGTCCTTTGGTTCTCAAAGGGTCAAAGTATTTCTGTGCTTCTAGGGCAGGGTACCAAGGTGCAAAATCCAGGTGACCAAGATGCGGATGTGATGAAATTCAAAACCATACAGACATGCTTGTCTATGCTGTTTTATATTGGCAATACGATCTACTATATATATATATATATATATATATATATATATATATATATATATATATATAATATATATATATATATATAGTATTTAACTGCATTGCGGCCATATCTCTGCAGCCCAGCTTTTGCACTGTGGTGTCACAGTCTTAGAAGTAGGTTTTAACTTCAGAATGTCAATTACTGATATACAATTTGGGACACATCGAATTAAAACATGGTGTTTACTTGTTAGTGACATATGCACCATATCTATTTAGACACCTCAAAAATCAGAAAATGGTGATGCATAAATATTTTATGGAATAAAAATACTTTTATTTTATTTTTTTGCGCTTTTCAGCATAAAAAACGATATAAGTTGGGTATTGCCATAATCGTATCGACCAACAGAGTAAAACTAACTTGTCACGTATACTGCACGGTGAGCACTGATTAAAAAAAAAAAACCCTACTGGCATCGCAGTGTTTTCTTCACCCTGCCTTCCGAAAAACTGATTTAAAAGCAATCAAAAAGCCTTGTCCCTCCAAAAATCATAGCAAAAAAAAAACTTAACTCATCGTGCAAAAAAACAAGCCCCTATGCAGTTCTGTACATAGAAAAAGTTATGGCTCTCAGACTATGATGATACAAAAACATGTTTTCCTTTTTTGAATACAAGTGTTTTTATTGTGTAAAAGTAGTAAAATATACAAATTGTGTATCATAATCTTATCGACCTGCTGAGTAAAGTTAGCATGTATTTTATTCCGCACGGTGGCCGCTGTAAAAAATAAACTCTACCAGGATTGATGTATTTTGTTCAAAAAGCCTCACAAAAACCTTAATAAAAAGCAATCAGAGCATCATATGAACCCCATAATGATTCCAATAAAAATGTCAACTCATCACACAAATAACAAGTCCATAGTTTCACCTGTTCTGCTACTTTTGGTTTTTTTGTAAATGCAACATGGCACCCACCAAAAGGCAAATGACACTCCCCACATATATGGTGTTGCTGAACTTGGAAGAAATTGTGTAATACATTTTTGGACACTTTTCTAGGATTCCTTGTAAAAAATGAAAGATTTTCAGCTGAAACTGCTGATTGTTCGAAAAAAATACATTTTTGTCATTTTCATAGCCTAACACTAAAACATTTGTGAAACACCTGTAGGGTCGATATACTCACTGCACCCCTGGATATATTCCTCCAAGGGTGTAGTTTCCAATATTTGGTCTTTTTAGGGCTGTTTATTAATTTTTAGCATCTTGCAGTGTCTGCAAACCTGGAGCGGTGCCTAAAGAAAATTGTATTGAAAATTAGACCGCTCAGTCCAGAAGGTGCTCCTCCTGTTCTGGGGCTTGTGGTTGAGCCAAATAGTGCACTAGAGCCACATACAGGATTTCTCTAAAAACGGCAGAATTGGGGGAATCTATGTTGAGTTGCATTTCACTTGTCACATCTACCGGGTTTCAGTGAATAATGGATAAAAATGTAAAATCTGCAAAAAAGTTACATTTTGAGATTTCACCTCTACTTTTGCTTTAATTTCTTTGAAATACCTAATGGGTTAACAAACTTCCTAAACATGGTTTTACTATAAGGGGTGTAGTTTCTTAGGTTTAGTCATTTATAGGGTATCTGAAATACAGGCCCCTCAAAGCCACATCAGAACTGGATTGGTCCCTGAAAAAATCTGTGGCAATTTTTTTTGAAAATGTGAAATATTACTAAATTTGTAAGACCCTAATGTCGTAAAAAACAAATAAAAAATTTAAAAATGATGTCAACCTACAGTAGAAATATGGTAGATGCTAGTTATAAACTATTTTGAGTGGTATAACCATCTGTCTTACACGCAGAAATGTTTTGGGGTTTGAAAATGGCAAATTTTTCACAGTATTTTGATATTTTAACACATTAAATATATATTTTTTAGACCAAAATTTCTTACTGACGTAAAGCACAATGTGTCACAAGAGAACAGTCTCTGATCACATGGATAGGTAAAAGTATCAAAAAGTTATTCTCGCATAAAGTGTAACATGTCAGATTTCAAAAATAAGGTTCTTTCAGGAAGGTCAAAACTGGCTGCAGCTGTAAGGCCTCGTTCACACGGCTTATTCTGCCGCGTATTGGCGCCGTACTGCGCGCCGGATTTGCGCTTCAGTACGGCGCCAATCCGCGGCAGCAATTACGGTAATCCACTGCTCTCATTGAGAACAGTGGAATCCGTCGCTCCTCCCCGCTCGGCGAATCCGCCGCGGGGGGAGAAAGTGACATGCACATTATTACGGCGCGTACGCGCCGTAAACAATGCATTGTCTATGGGGCCGGGAGCGGCGGCCCCGCCCCCGTCCCGCCCCTTATTCACGGCGGATTTGTGCGCTCAATACGGCGCACATCCGTCGGGAATAAGCCGTGTGAACACGGCCTAAGGGGTTAAAATTGTAATAAAATATATTTATACTATAAATTTGAAGTTAGTTGATTTATTCTGGATTTGGCACATATGTTCTTTGTAGGGGTATATACCTTATCGATTTAGCTTCTGGTCAAATTTTATACCTTCCTTACAGTTCTATTTTTTGTCCCTTTGTTTTTTTTCTCCCTGGCTTCCAGGAGCCGTATCTCTCTCTTATTTTTCAATCTACATTGACGAGATGTATTTATTAAAGGTGCCATTCGCTGAACTATAAAGAAAAAAAACAAAATGGGATGAAATGTGAAGGAAAAAAGGATGTACTTGCTTCATGTTTACATTATCTTTATTCTGCAGGTTGATATGATTCCTGCAATACCAAATATGTAGAGTTTTTGTTATATTTTAGTACTTTAAAAAAAAAAAAAAAAAAGACAAGCGTTCTCTTTTTCTTAAATTTGCATTGCAGAGCTATTTTCTGCTACCAATAATATTTTTGCTTTTCTGCCTTTGGACCATAGTGAGGGTTCATTGTTTGCTGCTGAATTGTAGTTTATATTTTTTTACCAATTTGGATACATGCAACTTTTTTGATTGCTTTTCTGTTCCAATTTTTAGGGGACATAAAATCCCCTAAAACAGTTTAACACAAGTGGGTTCGATCGCTTGTACAGTCTTCTGCATTATATAAACAATGGGTGTACCAAGATGGCGGTTCCATTGCTTCCTGACTTTGGCAGGAATTAATATAACCCTTATTATGGCTGCTATGGAAGACTTCATTATGCTTTCAGCAGCCATGGCAACAGAACAGTGTGCAGGACCATTTTTCATTCATTTAGATGCTGTATTTGCGATCGCCACAGCGTCCAAATAGTTGAACAGCAGGGATTGGAGCTGACAGGCGTCAGCTGCAATTAGCAGCCGGCACCCACCACCTATGCAGTGGACTTACTGACAAGTGTTCTTTGAGATTACCTTTTCTTCAGTACGCTACTGACATTTCTTGCAAACAGCTGACTTTTCCAATGAGAGACAATAACTATTAAATTTTTTTTAGTACTTTTTTTTTTTTTCCTATTTACTTTTTTCCTAGATACAAATAAAGGTGAAAAATGAGTCTCTAGACTCTCCATTAATTTCAAGTTCCAGGTCTTTTCCTCTGTCTAAACTCTCCCTATCTGTCTGCAATCTCATGTTTTTGTGACACCTTGGGGTAACCCCACAAACTGCTCGGTCCTGTCCTACAAATATACTAAAGAAGTTTTCCCCATCAGGAAGAGGGTATATGACCGGACAGAAGATGTTCATTACTTTACATAAAGTAAACAAGTTTCAGACACCAATGATAAAAAATAACAATTCAAAACAGGAGTATCCAGCACCAATTGGTAAAAATTCCACTTTTATTGAAAATCCATTAAAATGACATGATGAATGCACCTGCAACCTAAGCTGACGCATTTCGAGATGTATTCCCTTATTTGTAGCATACACAAAAACAGAACACCAGGATATTTAGAAAGGTAAGTAACCAAATAAACCCAAGTGTGTGCCCATGTGACCAATCCTGTTTATTATTAATGCCAATGGATTAAATGTATACAAGAAATAACATTTTATATATAATATACAGGCAGTCCCCACCTTACACCGTTCTGACTTGCACCCATCCCCTAATTCCAAACGGAGACCTATGAGGCATGCTGGCACTTGTAGTTTCCTGTTCCACAGCAGATAGTAGCTGTGGAATGACAAGTTCCAGCATGCCACACCAGCACATGAGGGGAAATCTTCTTAACAGGGGCACAGACAGCAAAACAAATGTAAAAACAGTTCTCTGCACTATCCAAAACTAAAAAGAAACAGTTTGTGCTTGAGTTATATTGAATACATGTACCTGTTCCGACTTGCATACAAATTCAACTTAAGAACAAACCTACAGTCCCTATCCCGTTCGTAACCCGGGGACTGTCTGTACACAACAAATCATTCTAAAAATTATGCCTGATGGGTATTTAGTTTTAAGATGCCAGATGCAAAATTTTCTGTATTTTAAAAACAGGACATTACACCACCGCCATTTTTTATACACCTGTCCAACTGTCGTTAAACTTAATTTTTTAACAGCCCTCACTTGCGGCAACTCGGGCATTTAGGCATGTAGAGATGGGGAAGACAATCTCCTGGTTCAAAAACGGCATCAGTATGGGGAAGAAAGGTGATTTAGGCCCTTTGAACGTGTCATGTTGTTGGTGGGCCAAAGGCTGGTTGGATTTCAGAAACTGCGACTCCGGGGTTTTCACCACAAACCCCTCTTGGGTTTACAGAGAATGGTCGAAAAAGAAAAAACATCCCGTGAGGGGCATCCGTGGGGGGAAGCCTTGTTGATGCCAGAGGTCAAAGGAAATGGGGGAACTGGTTTTAGCTGTAGAAAGGCAACAGTGACTAAAATAGCCACCGTTACAAACCAGTAGGCAGAAGACATCTCTGAACGCCAGTACGGGAAAATTTGAGGCGATGGGTAACAGCGCAGAAGACCACCACCGGGTGCCCCTCCACTCAGCTAAGAAAGGAAATGAGGCTCCAATTTGCCCAAATCATCGAAATTGGGCAGTAAAGATTGGAAAAAAAGTTGCCTGGGGCTGATGAGTTTCGATTTCTGCTGCGGGCAATTTGGATGGGAGGGTCAGAATTTTTGGCGTCAAAACTGAAAAACATGGATCCATCCTGCCTTGTATCAACGGTTCAGGTGGGGGGTGGTGTCATGGGGTGGGGAATATTTTTTGGCACTCTTTTGGGGCCCTTGGTACCATTGGCATCGTTTTGCAACACCTTGTGGAATCTATGCCACAAAAAAAATTAGGCGTTTGAAGCAAAAGGGGGTCCAACCCGTTACTAGCATGGTGTACCTAATAAAGTGGCCGGTGAGTGTATGTCCACAAAGAAAATTACCTATAACTGCAAGCCAAGACAAACCAACATCTGCTTTATAGGGAAAGAAACTTGGGTATGAAGTGGAGCCTAGTCACCTACCCCTCTTGGGAACAAAGCGACAGCCCGCATGTAGAGTAAAAGCCAATTCCTGATCTTGATGTAATACCGCAACTACTTGCTTGTATTGACTGCTATATTGTGTGGAACTCACCCACTGGTATGGACCGCACAGTGTGATCAGGGTGGCAACTTTTGGCGTGTAAAACAGAGTTATCAACTCTTGTCTTGCGGTAAAGTGGTCACTTTTTCTGCATTGAGATTACCTGTTAAGGATAAATCAAGAAAATAATCCATGGGT